>JBBPDJ010037342.1:7500-10116 GCA_037974625.1 Cucumis cinereus
TGCTTAAATACGTTCGTATCGCCGCAAAGGCCAAAGGTCCAACAGGTCAGGTTTTACTACAATTACTTGAAATGCGCTTGGATAACATTCTTTTTCGATTGGGTATGGCTTCGACTATTCCAGGAGCTCGCCAATTAGTTAACCATAGACATATTTTAGTAAACGGTCGTCTAGTAGATATACCAAGTTATCGCTGCAAACCCCGAGATACTATTACGGCAAAGGCTAAACAAACATCTAAAGCTTTGATTCAAAATTCTCTCGATTCATTGCCTCAGAAGAAATTGAAAGTGCCACCCCATTTAACTCTGCAACGAAAGCAATATAAAGGATTAGTCAACAAAATAATAGATAGTCAACGGGTTGGTTTGGAAATAAATGAATTGCGAGTCGTCGAATATTATTCTCGTCAGACTTAAACCTAACGAAAAGAAAAGAAAGATTAGAATAAGGTAAGGTGCGGACAACTTTGCCCACTTTCGTGGAAGTACATTAACCTAAGGGTAAAATAAGGCTTTGATCCGTATTTTCTCCCATTATAGACCGCGAGGGAGAGTTGCATTCCTTATCTCCTCTTTTCTTTCCAATCTTTTCCGTGTCACAGCCATAAAGGTTTAACTGTCTGGAATAATGGTATCGAGTCTTATTTGATCTATTGCGGTTAGTAAGATCCGTGAGTTGGGGGAAGGGACGGAAAGAGAGGGATTCGAACCCTCGGTAAACAAAAGCCTACATAGCAGTTCCAATGCTACGCCTTAAACCACTCGGCCATCTCTCCTACAGAATGATTATGACCCAAAAACCGAGTGAATTACGAATCATGCATATTCATTATTGGGTAGGTACGACGAATCAACTCAAACTAGAAAAACTATGATTAAAGAGAAAATTGTTTTCTTTCGACAACTGTTCAAAACAATTCTATTCATGTTTGCAAAAACAATGTTCTCTTCTTTTTAGAGATTTTTACCCGATGAAATCCATAAATTAGATAAATCAAAAAATGAGAAACTCGAACGAATTGACTGATTGAGGGATCTAGATTTTCTAGACTATGATTAATGGATAGCTGTAGATCATGATTTTAGTTAGACTACGATTCCATACCATAAGAATTCGAAAACTCCTTTCCAGTCCAGTTTTCGAGGTATCAAGAACAAAGACTTATCCTAATTCATAAACCCTAACCACATTTTCTATTTCATTGTATAGTGGATACCCTAAATGTGCACAAGACAAATGAAAAGCGTCGCTTATTCGCTTCTCATCCTAGAATCGTTCGAATGATTTGATCCTTTTTCGTCTTTGGCTCAGAATTCACTCAAAATGTCTCGGTTCTTCTAATCTATAACTTCAATGAAATCGGAATAGTTTCCTTCGTTGAGATACTATTTCATTAGACTGAAATCGAATTAGGTTCCAATATTTCGTTTTAGCTCTTATCAATTACTGTCAAAAAGGAAGAATTTTCATATTGAATAGGGGAATAGAAAGCCCATATCTTTTTTGAATTTCTCTCTTTTATGGTAGTTTGTACGGTCCAATTCTTTTCGTTGTGGTATCTTTTTTCCACGAGAGAGGGACTGATTAAAATGATAGAATGGATTCCTACCTATGCCTAGATCGCGGATCAATGGAAATTTTATTGACAAGACCTTTTCAATTGTAGCCAATATCTTATTACGAATAATTCCGACAACTTCGGGAGAAAAAGAGGCATTTAGCTATTACAGAGATGGTGCGATTTGATTCTTTTTTTGATTATTAGAAGTCCGATTGACTCTAAGATGGATGAATAGTTAGTTGATATTATCAAAGAAATACGTGTATCTCTTATATTATATAGTTAGATTAGATTATTCGTAGTCTTACGAGAAAGACATACGATTTGGGATCGGAATTCAAAGAAAAAGAAATCTACGCTTATTGACGGTAAAGTTTGGAAATAGAACAACTCCTTCTGTTGTGTATCCTCAATTAATGTAGCCTCCGATGCTATCTTTCAATTGTTGATTCTAGTATTGAGCGAAGGTTTATACCTATAGGATCGTTATTACAGGTCAATCCTACTCTACTAGTACTAATAGGCAGCATAGGGGAAGAAGCACGACACCTAGGAATCCATAACAAAAAACTTTGTTAGAAATTATCCCTTTCCTTAGTGGGCTCGGGACTAAGAAGAATGGTTGGGACAACAAACATCCATCGTGTTTGTATTTTGGATACCTGTATAACCATCGAAGGCTCTTGAAGTGACTAATTCCTGGAAATTAGAGGGCGCTGAGAACAAAGAAATTGTTGGAGTTATCATTTCTCTCTAATACCTATACCTTTGATGGTAAGAAAAGATCTCTTGCAGGAAGGTTAGCTAGAAATTTCGTGTAAAAATACCAGCCCTGCTCAGTTCATAATTAGAATATTTTCCTATTTTTAGATTCCCGATTTTCATTATGCACATAAGAGAGGAGCCGTATGAGATGCAAATCTCATGTACGGTTCTGGAACGGAGATTCTGTGAATTGAATGACGACCGTAACGGATGTCAGCTCAATCCGAAGGCAATTATGCGGAAGCTTTACAAAATTATTATGAGGCTATGCGACTAGAAATTGATCC
>JBBPDJ010037343.1:0-10107 GCA_037974625.1 Cucumis cinereus
TGCATAGCATAAGCTGAGCTGTGAGCTTCTTCTAAAATATTATCTTTGAGCTCTTTTAGGTTGGGAACACATAACCTCCCCTATTTCATGATCGTGCCATCGACTCTCTGCTCAAACTCTGCTCTACTATTCTGCTGAGATTTCTCAAACAGTTTCTGCAATACATTATCCTCAGCTTGTTTTATCACAATCTCATCTGTCAGTGAAGATCAAACCTGAAACTGAGCAAATAAACTCCCTGATCTCTCCATTGGTACTGCTGCTCTAGAATTCCTCAACTCATTCAGCAGTTTCACTCGAATACCACACAAAACATCCTTATGAAGTCTGGACTTTCTATTAAGCGCATCTGCAACAACATTCGTTTTGCTTGGATGGTAATCAATAGACCAATCATAATCTTTGATTAACTCCAACCATTTTCTCTGCCTTATATTCAACTCTTTCTGATCAAAGATATATTTCAAACTCTTGTGATCAGTATATATGTGGCACCTCTCACCAAATAAATAATGTCTCAAGATCTTCAACGCTAGGACTACTGCTGCTAGCTCTAAATCATGAGTAGGGTAATTGCATTCATGCTTCTTCAACTGTCTAGAAGCATATGCAATCACCTTTCTTTCTTGCATTAACAAACACCCTAGCCCTTGTCTGGATGCATCACAATAAATATAAAAATCTTTACCTGACATTGGAAGAATCAATACTGATGCCGTTAACAATCTCTTTTTCAATTCCTGAAAACTCTGATCACATTTCTCTGACCACTCAAATCTCGTATTTTGTTTGTCAAAGTAGTCGAAGGTAACGCTATTTAGGAGAAATCTTCCACAAACCTTCTGTAGTATCTTGCTAAACCAAGGAAACTACGTACCTCTGTAGCATTGGTTGGTCTCTCCCACTTAACAATAGCTTCCGTTTTCTGAGGGTCAACACTAATACCATCTGCTGACACAACATGTCCAAGAAACATTACGCGGTCAAGCCAGAACTCGCATTTACTGAACTTGGCATACAACTGCTTATCTCGCAATGTCTGCAATACTGTTCTCAGATGGTACTCATGTGCACCTCTGTCTTTCGAATATATCAGAATATCATCGATGAACACTATAACAAACTGGTCTAGATATTCGTGGAATATCCTGTTCATCAAATCCATAAATACTGCTGGAGCATTCGTCAAACCAAACGACATTACTCGGAACTCATAATGCCCGTACCTGGTCCTGAATGCTGTCTTGGGAATATTAGATTCTTTTACCTTTAACTGATGATATCCTGATCTCAAATCAATCTTTGAGAACACTGATGCACCTCTTAACTGATAAAACAGGTCATCGATAAGCGCTAAATGATATTTGTTACGTATCGTAACCTTGATCAGCTATCTATAGTCTATACATAATCGTAGTGTTGCATCTTTCTTCTTTACGGACAATACTGGAGCTCTCCAAGGTGATACACTAGGTCTAATGTATCCCTTGTCCACCAACTGTTGTAGCTGAGTCTTTAACTCTTTTAGTTCACTTGGTGCCATTCTGTACAGTGTCTGTGAAATTGGCGCTGTCGCAGATAACAAATCAATATTGAACTCAATCTCCCTATCAGGTGGTAGTCCTGATAGAGCATCGGGAAACACATCTGCAAACTCTCTTACTAATGGGACGTCTGCAGGTTTCTGCTCCTATTTCTTTAACTCAACCACGTGTGCTAGATATACCATACAACCTTTTCTCATCATCTTCGTAGCTTTCATCACTAAAATTAGACATGTAGGAATAACTTTTCGTTCTCCTCTGAAAATTACCTCCGCTGTTCCTGGTCTCCCAAAAGTCACTTCCTTTGTATGATAATCCACTGTAGTATGATTGGAATACATAAAATCCATGCCTAAAATTACATCTAGCTCCTGCATATCAAGAGGTATCAGATCTGCAAATAGATTGACACCTTCTACTATGATCTCACAGTGTCTAATCACGTCACTGACCAACACTCCAACACCAACAGGTGTATAAATAACTAGGTCATCTGGTAGTGACTCTATCATTTTACATAGTTTACTTACAAACAATCTAGATACAAAAGAATGTGTAGCTCTAGGATCAAACAATACATGTGCAGGTAAATTGGAGACAAGTAACGTACCAGTAATGACATCTTGTGCGTTGTCCTTTTCCTGTTGAGTCATCGCAAATATCTTTCCCTGCTGTTGAGGTCGTCCTGCAACCCCTTTATGCTTAACACCACTGGAACTACTGCCACCAGCCCCCAAATTCCTCTGCTGACTGAGTTGCTGTGCTAGGGCCTGAGATCCTAAACCCTTTCTGAGATCCTGCCTGCAACTGTGCACATTTTCTCTTGAAATAACCGGGTTGCTTGCAGTAGAAACAGACACCTTCTCCTGCCATACATGGTCCTTTGTGCGCTCTGGCACAACTGCTGCATAGGCTTTTGTCAACAGAGCTACTGACAAATTCCCGTCCTGACCTCAGTCCTAATGATGATCCTGATGATCAATTGGAGGTCCTCTAAGAATCACTCCCTAAGCTATCTCTTCTGAAACACTGACTAGGAGAGCGAGATTTAAAATCTCTCCTTCCAGACACTCCTAGAGTAAATCTCTGCTGGTCGCGTCCACGGAAACTACTAGTCGTAGAAGCAGTCCGACTAGGTCCCACGTCTTGTCCGCTGTCACTCAGGCTCTGCTCTACTCACTAGGGGTGTACATGGGCTGGGTTGGGCCGGGTTGGAGAAAAATTATGAACCAACCCAATGTCACCGGGTTGGCAAAAATTGAACCCTACGGTTCAATATGGAAGTGTCAACCCAACCCAACCCAACCCATAAAATTCGGGTTGAGTCGGGTTGAGTCGGGTTGGGTTGGCGGGTTGTATACATATTATCAATTGAATGCATAGTATTAGGCAAAATCTAACTTCTATTTTGGTGCATTTGAGGTGACAAAAGATAGAGAAAGATCTATCCTTGAGCCAATTCTGTAGCTAAATCAAACAACTAATATTTCTTCCCAACCTTATAAATCTTTCACAGAATACCAAATGCACAAAAATGCACAAAAACAACAACATCCACCACAATGCATCTCTAAATCAAATCTTAAATCCTCATTCCCATCTCTAAATGTAGTTATACCTCTTCTCAGTGGCCGAAATATAAAAATGCACAAAAACAACAACCACCACAAAAGCAAAATAAACCCAAAGTAAAATCGAACCTGTCGTTTCCAAAAATTGGTCATTCAATACAGTGTTTCCCGTTCGTTTTCGAAAATGACACTTGAGAGAAAGGGAGAGAACCATAGGCGTTTAGACGTCCGGAATTTGCAAGGACCATAGGCGTTTGACCTCTGGGAGATGCGAAGAGTCGAAGGCCATAGGCGTCGGACGTCTGCGAGCTGCGAAGAGCCGAAGACCATGGGCGTCAGACGTCTGTGAGCTTCGAAGACCATGGGCATCGGATGTCTGTGACGGCATCTGCGATGGCGAACCCTAAACAGAGAAACGTCTGCGAGAAAGGAAGAAAAAATAGGGGTTGTGCGCGTGGATTTAGGGTTGTCCTTATTTATATATATATATATATATATGTATTATAATTATATTTAACTTGGGTCGGGTAGGGTCAACCCGACCCCTGCAGTCCAAGAACCGGCTACCTGGCCTAAATTCAATTTTTTTCAAATCAACAATCCAACCCAACACAAAATAAAATTTAACCCAACCCAATCCATACGGTTTGGGTTGGGTAAGCCAGATTGGTCGGGTTGTCGGGTTTTTTGAACACCCCTACTACTCGCATTGCTGTCTCGACTAGCTGTGAAAAGTCTGCCCACTTGGCTATAGCAGTGACTGATGTTCGGATGTTATTCCTCAGTTCTTTCTCAAACTGTCGGCATCTATCAGTCTCTAATGCTACAATAGTATGAGCATACCGTGAAAACTCGGTATACTTCCTCTCATATTCTGTAACTGACAGTGCACCATGTACTAATGTGAGGAATTCATCCCTATTTGCTTCGCAGTAAGTACTAGGATAGTACTTATCTTCAAAAATTCTTCTGAAAGTTTTCCAACTCAAGGTACTGGTATCCCTTCGTCATGACTCTATTGATCTCCACCAACCTTCCGCTTCTTTTTGCAACATGAATGTTGCCAGTCCGACTTTCCTCTCATATGGGCAGTCCATAACACTAAAACATTTCTCCAACAGATTCAACCAAGCTTCTGCATCTGATGGGTCAGTCGAGCCCTCGAACACCGTAGCTCCTAAAGCTTTGAGCCGTTCAATACTATATCTCATTTCTGGATCATGGGATAATGATCTGAGTGATTCCGTCAATCTCTACACGAATCACAAAAACATACAGCTCTCTAGGTCTGCTTGTTCTCTGGGGATACTAGATTCCCCTTCAAACTGAGCCTGGGTAGGATCTCGCATCCCTTCTACGTCCTGCCAACGCTGTCTGCTTTCCTTTCGTGGAGGCATAATTTCTTGTATCACGACAATCTATTAGACGTGTTACACTTGCCTCTTACCTACATGCATGTTTCTAGACTCTTAAACTCTCTTTACTCTTCTGAACATCTCAACTTCCTAATCCTTTCTCTAACTCTAACTCCCAGAGTACTAAACTCTTGCTCTGATACCAAGCTGTCACACCCTCTCCCAGACTTTCTAACCATAGCCTAGGAGATGATGTGAAGCCAACGAATCTCGTCCTTACCTTGACGATCCTCACTAATCTATCTTAACTTAACTGCGATTTAAACAATACCAATAACTTAAAAAAGTGCAGAATAAACTTAACTACAGAAAAACAATTTTAAACTTAACACCTAACAACAGAAACTAAACAAATATCTTATACATAGTGCAACCCATACTATCTTAAACAACCCCTCTCACTGTACCAAAACTTATTATAACAGTAACATGCATGATTTACTACTAACGTACAATAGTACTAAAACTTCTCGAGTAGCAGATAGTCTGTGGTAGGTCAGGCTCCGGGATCACGATCTCTACCTGGAAAGTGGGAAAACAATTAGAAAGAATGAGCTAAAATGCCTAGTGAGTGATGCTTTAATAGAAAATACTTAAAACATATATATAGCATAACCAGAAATCATCGACTTAGAAATTTTCATAAATCAAATCATAACTGAAACTATAAATCATAATTTAAACTGAAATCACTTGAAAGGTGCTTGTACGATACTTATCTGAAAACCATGATAAAACTATGCATAACTGAAATCATGCTAACGCATGAATATCTGAAAATCTGTAAGCGATGTGTATCAACTGAACTACGTAGTAGTGAAAAAAACTCAGCACTAGCTACGTCTTTGCCGTAGTGGAGTAATCTCACACTAACGATGGCTATATCTACGTCGTGGTTGGATCAGGATCAACGACGTTTTCACCGAGGTGCAGCTAGCTCAACACAACAATATCCTGCATTATAGTGAGGCTAGCAACTATAACGCCTTTGCCAAAGTGGGGCGAATCCAACACTAAGGCAGGGAAAATACGTTACAGTGAGGCCAACACTTGCAACGTCTTTCCCATGGTGGAGTAATCTCAACACCATGACAGCGTATAACTACGAAGTAACGGAGCCACCACCCACAACTTATTTGCAATGGTGGGGCGAACCCTCATGCAAGATAGCGCATACCCTAGTGTGCACACCTAGTATAGTAGCATCAGACTCACATGGATACACATGCTTAAAAAAATAAATCATCGTAAAACGTGCAAGTCACATAAAACATATCGTCATCTCAAATAATTTCTCAAATCATTAAGAAACTCGTAATACTCAAAATCATGCTTAAACATCACTTATAACATGTTAGAAATCTCATAGAAACATTAAATCATCATAACTCATGATTTTGAGAAACCTCGTAAAACGTGCAAAACGTTCTTAGGTCCCATAGCAGTCAAAACATGCTCAAAAGTCATGAAAATCATCCAAATCATCCCAATAATCATAAACAGGGCCGAACATATTATAAAACATGCTTATTTCGTAAACAGATATTGCCTCGTAAAACGTGTCAATATAATACTATTATATTCAAACTATCAAAAATGCCTTAAAACACTTAAATCATGCTTCAAACAAGTTACCATGTGAAAGTACATCAAAAAATATGAACAACATGGTTTTTCTGAATTTTCTGCAAATTCTCAAAAAAACGTTGATTCTGGTCATTATTTTAATATTAAAATATTAAAATAATATTATTACTCACAAACTTGACGTGCTATCCCTGGCTCGTAAATTTTCACGATCTCCAAATATCTTGAAAAATAAATTCAGAATTGATCCTTAAATCACTTGGCACGAAAACCGAAGAAAATCGAATTTTCCTTAATTTCCTTTTTGAAATAATTCTTTTCTCCTAGAATATTATATATATATATATCAATCCTTCTACTGCCCGTAAAAATATAGAAATATTAAAAGCTTGTTAAAATATATAAATATTAACATACGCCTCGGGACCCTTTATATATATATATATATATATATAATATTACTGCACAAGTACAGTGTCACAGGAAGAGTTTAATTTCATTAAGGACCTACTATGACGGACAAAAGATGACGGTCAACAAAAACTCAACTTCATCTTCAACATTCCATTTTCCTTCCCTTTTATTTTCTAGTTTTCCGGCCACAACTCCGACCATACTTCAGCAAGCTAATTATTTCAATCTACTAACAATTAGAGACTCTAAGCTATGTCAAGAGAATTAAAACTTCGATTTCTTCCTACACAGACCAAATTAACTCAATTCCTTTTACAAAACTTTAAATGAACTATTAATCTAGCTTACCTCCACAATTGAGACCTTAACTCGGCCTGTAGACGGAGAATTTAATTTTCAAAGTTTCGGGGCCGTTTTTCGCATTTTCCAGCAGTCCGAGCACTTATCCTTCCAATTCAGTGGTCTCTTCGGCAAAATTTCTTCAAAATGAGTTGTCCATTAGCTTTCTTTCCCTTTTCTACACAATTTAGACACAAATTTGTCCAAATTGGTTAAGAATTGAGCTCAAAATCACTCCTTTTTCTCCACTCTAATAAAACCTCTCAAGTTTCCTTTTTTTTTAAAAAAAAATTTCTTTCTTCTCTTGTTCTTCTTCCTTAATTCAGCTGATGGGTAAACCGATATATACATCTTCCAACGAACCTTTCATCCAATTACACAAATTGGATAAAAAATTTCAATCCTTTTCTTATCTCTTTCTCGGCACAAGGTTTAATTTTTTTTTCCTAATTTCTTTTTTTTAAACAAAAGATAAATACAAAATAAATAATAAATAAATAATTTTCTTTTCTTTTCTTTTTTCTTTTTATTTTTATAAAATAGTTAGTATTAACTTAATTATTTTTTTTATTTTTATAAATCCAAGAAAATTACCACTTTGCCCTTGATGTAATTTATTTATTTTTAAACAAGATTACAAAAATATCCTTTCCAAAAATTTACTAAAATACCCTCCGATTATTTTATTAATACTTTTACAAGAAGCAACTTAAATAAAAAGTCGGGTATTACAAGGTGGCTTCAGACGGAGGAGACATTGAGCGTAAGAAGGCAGTACAGTCAACTTACTAATTGGCGGACTGATCGAGCAATGGCCGACGACGTCTGTGTCGGCTTAGCCAGAGGAAGTGGCTACCAACGAAAGAAATAGAACTTCATAGGGGGGGTTGGCGGCGGCTTCTCACGTAGGAAGAAGAAGAAGAAAAGAAAATTTTAATAAATTTTCACGTTATCCAATGCAACCCTAAATTAATATATTTATAAAATAAATAATAATATTAATTTATTATTAATAAATAATAATATTATTATTTTATAAATAAATAATAATAATATTTTATTATTATTTCCTTTTTTCCTTTTTCTACCAAATCAAATATTTTTTCCAAATCAAATTAGATCTTCTCTTTCTTCTCACCAATTATCTTTTAACCAAATTAATTACACATATATATATTTATATATATATATATTTAATTTCTTAATCAAATCTCCACAAGTTCAAAAAGTTTTCCAATAAAAAAAAATTAACATCCCTAACCAATATAATCCAACTTTTACTTAATTCGTTTGAGATAATTAAATTAAAACCATCTAAAATTTTGGGATGTTATAAAAAATCATGCAACACTCTCATGGAAAGAAATCAAGGTACTAATGAGAAAGCATTTTGTTCCTAAGGGTTTCTACAAATTGCAAGCTTTGAAGCAAGAGAGCAAAAGTGTGAATACTTACTAAGAAGAGTTGTTATTACTACTTGAGAAGGTTAGCATATATGAGAAAAAAACTATCATGGATCGATCTACAATGAACTTAATGAGAAAATTTCAGATATGCTTGCCAACAAAAAAAAAAAAATTGACCTTGTGAGGACTTGGAAGAAATGGTGCATGTTGCCATCAATATAGAAAGACTACTCCAAAGGAAATCTTCAAGGTAAACTAAATCTAAGCTCAATTTTAATGCTACCACTAGTAAAGAGAAATGTAATAATGTTGTGTCAATGCATGAACACGATGTTTTGTCAAGTAAGTCAATAGATTGCAAGGCCTCACATGATTCTAATCTTGGTACTGTTGTTGAACCACTTATTACATGAAAAGCATGTGTTAATTGTAGTGGAGTAGAAGAAGTAAATGGTAGTGAACTTGAAATTGGCGTACTTTCTAGCTTATTAGAGTCCAAAGTAATATTTGATCCTACTGTTGTATCATTGCTTCCAAGAGAAGAAAAACTTGTGGTGTGTGAGTTGGAAAACAACAGGCACGAGGTCAAGACAAAAACAATACAAATATATGAAGAAGAAAAATATGTGAACATTGATGAGAGAAAAGCTAATAATGTGAGTTTGGAAATTTGTGAGGATGACAAAGAAGTTTGTTTTATGACATGTGAACTTCTACCAAGTTCGCCTAGTTTTTCCTTTGAAATTTTGTAGGAAATAAACGTATTAAAGCAAAGCTCCATGAGTGGCCCAAGTTCTTTTGATGGTCACAAACTGAATGAAGATTTTAAGGACCAATATTCTTTCAAAACTAGGAGGAATGCACGATGGTGTCTACCTTTGACATCCCATGACGTCAAGACTACTTAACAAGACTTTGATTTAGATTCGAACGAATCCATCAAAAGAAAGAGAGGACGGTATGAACTGTCCCAACATAAAATTATTAATTAGATTTATTTAGTAATTATTATGTAATTTTAATATTTTTTAATTTTATCATTTTTAATAACATTTAAATAAGGTTAGTTTAGTCTTTTTACAATATATTTGCGTTTTATTGGGAGACTATTTAAGGTTCGTCTTTAGGTTGTTTAAAGGAGTTTTTGATATTTGATGTTTTAGGGTTTTCTATCAATTAGAATTCTCTAGTAGATGACGGTGCCTGATCACCATCTTTTTACAATTCTTGATTCAAGGTTGCATGCCAAGAGCATTTAGGGTAAGTTGATCACCTTGTTTGTGGAGTATTTGAACTTGGAGTGAAGAACTAGTTCTTTTTATTTCTAGGTCTTTGATCAAAGGGTATAATCGAAATCTAACGCATTCCTTGGTTGTTGTCAAATTGATTGCAAGTTTTAAATTTTGGTATTAGGGGTTCACCAATTGGATTTCTAATTTTCAAAATCTAGGATTTTCATATCACACTCTACCACCATGGAAGATCCAGCTGTTGTCGCGGGTTTCTTTTGTAGATCTCGCCGTTGTGGTTTTTTCTTCAGATCTTGTTGATGTGGTTTGGTTAGATTCAACAGATGTAAATCTAGACAATGACGTGGCAACTCAGATAAAGTATTCATGGCAGAAAGATGGTTGTGAACACACACGAACACACAGATGGGTAAATAGGCAGATTGGGTTTATTTCAAATAATCGAGTTTATTTCAAATAATACATATATATTCTTGTTTATTTCAAATAATCCATATATATCTAGTCTGTTGGGTTTTATGTCCTAAAACTCGTAGATAGTAAATGTAAACTGTTGACCGTTATTAATAAACAATTATTAT
>JBBPDJ010037344.1:0-10107 GCA_037974625.1 Cucumis cinereus
TTTGTTTAAAAATAAAATAAAATAATAATTTAGAAAAGAAAGAAAAAGAAAAGGAAAATGGAAAAGAAATTGATTTATTTAATTATTTAATTAATTAATTATTTATTTTATATTTAAAAAAAAGAACAGGAAATTGAATTTTTTTTAATTTGTGTGTCGTGGAATATAAGATGAAATTTGTTTTAATTTTTTTTAAATCACTTTAATTGGTTGGGTTTTCGGTTCAACTTCTTTCTTAAGCAAGGTTTGATCATTTTGGAATGAAAGAAGAAAGGAAATTGAAGGAAAAAGGAGAGAGGAAACCGAGAGGAAGAAATAAAAAATTGGGCAAAATTTGTTTTGAGCACTTGGAGGAAAGTGATGATTTTGTACTCAATTCTTAACCGAATTGAGTGAAATTTATGTCTAAATTGCTTAGAAAAGAGAGTGGAAGCTGAAGCACAACTCAGTTTGGAGAAATTAGACCGAATTAAGATCTACTTTTTGGAGGTAAGCTAGATTATTAGTTCCTTTAAAGTTCAGTAAAAGAAATTGAGTTAATTTGGTCTGTGTAGGAAGAAATCGAAGTTGCAATTCTCGGTTTTAAGCTCGTCGAAAAACTGAGCAAGGTGACTTTCATAGGCAAATTCGAGCTATCCACGAGGAGTTTGAAGCTAATTTTTTGAGGTAAGAAAATAAACTCATGTAGAAATCGTTTGGCATAGGTTAGTGCTTCTACTTGTTAGTAGAATGAGAGAATTGCTTCGCCGAAGTTGGATCAGTGAAGTGGCCAGAAAACTGGTTGTTATTTGAGTTGATTCTGTGAAGAAGAAGATGACTTTTTTTATATTTTATTATTATTATTATTATTATTATTATTATATTATTTATATGTATGTATGAATGTAAGCATATAATTATATTTATAAATAATATTTAGGAGAAAAGAATTTATTTAAAAAGGAAAATTAAGAAAAATTCGGTTTTCTTCGATTTTTGTGCCAAGTGATTTAAGGATCGATTCTGAATTTATTTTCAGGAGATTCTGAGATCAGAAAATTTACGAGCCGGAGATAGCCCATCAAGTTTGTGAGTGATAATATTATTTTAATATTTATTATTAAAATAATTACCAGAATGCACGTTTTTCGAAAATTTGCAAATTTTCAGATAATTTGCAAAATTTTCAGAAAATTTCAGAAAAATCATGTTGTTCATATTTTTCGATGTACTTTCACATGGTAACTTGTTTGAAGCATGATTTAATTATTTTAAGGCATTTCTAGTTGTTTGAATACAATAGTATTATATTGACCCGTTTTACGATCCAATGCCTGTTTATAAAATAAGCATGTTTTATAATATGTTAGGCCCTATTTATGTTTACTAAGATGATTTTTATGATTGTTTGAGCATGTCTGGACTCCTATAAGGTCTAAGCACGCTTTGCACGTTTTACGAGATTTCTCGAAATCACGAGTCATGATTATTAATGCTTCTATAAGATTTCTACCATGTTATAAATGATCTTTAAGCATGATTTCGAGTACTACAAGTTTCATGAAGATTTGAGAAATAAATTAAGATGATGATATGTGTTATGTGACTTGCACGTTTTACGATTATTTGTTTTTAAGCATGTGTATCCATGTGAGCCTGAGGCTACTATACTAGGTGTGCACACTAGGGTATGTGCTGCCTTGCGGGAGGGTTCGCCCCACCATGGCAAAGACGTTGTGGGCGGTGGCTCCACTACTTCGTAGATATACGCTGTAATGGCGTTGAGATTACTCCACAATGGCAAAGATGTTGAAAGTGTTGGTCCCGCTGCAACGTAGATGCGCTGCCTTAGTGCTGGGTTCGCCCCACTTTGGCAAAAATAACCAAAGTAACAGCCATAAATATCCAACCATTAAGGTAAGGTAACCACAGAGATAACAAGCCCAAAAATAACCAAAGTTCCTGTCATGCAACCAATCCAACGATCTTATATTACCTATAGTCATGAATTCAGTAGGGGTGCCCCTCATTTCAATTGTCGAATACAACCTTGGCTTGCAGAAATAATCTCTCGTAATAGTCCTAAACAAAAAAATTTTAATTAATAATTTTACCCATAAAATTATTAATTAGATTTACCTTAAACCCTCAAACAACACTTATTAACCTTACCAAATTTGCCGTTGAATTCCAACCCACTTCACAGAGAATTCTACGAATCAACCTTGGTGAAAAACTCCCAAATTGACCTTCAATGGGTATTCGAAACCTATATCAAACATCCAAAAATTTATTCTGAGAGAACCCTCAATTTAATCTCTAGTAGGTATTAACAGATCCAAGTAAAATTGCCAAAACTTTACCCACTCTCAATCGACGACGGTGATGGGACTGCAGCAGCAGCCAGAGGATGGCACAGACTGAAGCTCTCGACTCGGGTTTGCAGCTGAAGCGCGACACAACAGATCTAGCACGGCGCGGAGCTTAGCGCGATTTGAAAAGGCGTGCAACTCGTAAGTCATCGGTGTTCATGACTGAGCTTTGCAGGTGTGGCGACCAAGGAGCGGTGGGATTGACGGTCGAGCAGCGTAGATTTGAGAAGCTACGTCTTGGCTCGGATGGAGGCGCTGGCGACACACGACATTGTGCAAAGGGCTCAACATGGACTTGGTTTTGCGAAGGCGTGCGACTCGAAGCTTGCGTTAGGGCAGATCCAGCAGCACGATGAAGACGACAACGACTCGTTGGCGGCGGTTGTAGACAACGATGGAGAAGGAGTCACAGCGGCTGGAATGCGTGAAGAAGAAGAAGAAAATTCTTTTCGCGCTTTTCGAATAAATCCTAAAACATTATTATTTATAAAATATAAATAATAATATATTAATTCAATAATAATAAAGAATATTATTATTTTAAGTAATAATAATCTAATATCATTATTTCTTTCCATTTTCCCACTTCTTTCTCTTTGCTTAATTAACCTCCTCCATCAACCATTTATTTAAATAAACAACAACCCATAAACAATTAATTTACTTCACAAATCCAACCAAATAAAAATCAAATAATCCACTTAACCTTAACTTAATAAAAGATAATTGATAATAAAAAAAATTAAAAATTACCTCCAATTTTGGGTGTTACACATACTATATGTAGACCCAACATGCATGCTCAGAGTCTATGACATACAATCGAAACTCAAACTAGATAGCAGACTAGTAGCAGTAGGCCAGGCTCTAGAATCACAATTTCTATCTGAAAAGTGGTAAACATTTTGAAAGACATAAGCTAATGCCTAGTGAGTGACTATTTTCCTTTCTCCTCTAAGAATCACTTCTGTTGATCCTGGTTTTGGGAAAGTTACTTCTTTTCTGTGGCAATCCATAGTGCATGATTCATAAACAGAAAATCCATGTCAAGGATTGCATTTAATTCTTGTAACTCAAGAGGTATCAGGTTTACAGAGATACTGATATCTTCTACTAATACTTCACAATCTCTAATTACTTCATTAACCAATACGACATCGCCAACTGGGATATACATAATTAAATCATTTGGTAGTGATTCTATCATTCTCTCAATTTACTCATAAACATGCTAGAAACAAATGAATGACTAGCTCCAGGGTCTAATAAAACATAAGCAGGTAAATTGCAAACAAGTAATGTACTGGTAATGTTGTTCGGTGCATTCTCTGCTTCTTGGTGTGTCATGACAAACACCTTCCCTTGTTGACGAGGTCGTCCTGCAACCCCTTCCCTTTAAACTTTATTCAACTCGCATCGTCGTTTCAACAAGTTGTGAAAAATCTGCCTATTTGGCTATTGTTGTCACTGATGTACAGATCTCCTTCTGCAAACCTCTTTCAAATCTTCTACATTTATCACACTCAGAAGTAACTATGGTGTTAGCATACCTAGATAACTCGGTATACTTCTTTTCATATTCTGCTACTGACAATGAGTGTTGCACCAATTTTAGAAATTCATCTCTCTTTGCCTGATAGTAAGTACTTATCTTCAAATATCTTCTTAAAGGTCTCCCAGTCCATCGTACTAGTATCTCCTCTAAGAGACACAATGGATTTTCACCAACTTTCTAATATTAAGAGCTTTACAAGTTTAGGACTAGCTTGTTAATATTTCGACGTGCCTTTGCATTACAACTTGTTTATAGACCGCGAAATTGAAACTAGAATTAAATTCAACAAACTAAGAGATAAGACCGTATCAGACAGGACAGGACCCCTGATCTGATAAGATTCTTTATCATTGGCTACAAGACAAAATTTAAAAAGCTACTTTAAAAAGCAAATAATTAAAGACTAAAAACTAAAAGACAAAACTAAATATTAAAGAGAAGATAAGATAATATTTCATAAAAAAAAAAGAAAAGATACTGCTGTCGGCCATCGAGAAATCTTCTACATCACTCTTCTGAAGTCCTATTCTTGAAATTGACGGATGATGTATACATCTAAATGTTTCCGTTGTATCACCTAGGCGAATTACAGGCTGACCAACGGTCTCACAACGCTATCTTCATTTTCAACGTGTCTTACTGTCGGGACCACCAAACTAGGTCGACACTCGAAGTATACAATATCTATACGTTTGGTACAGGACTTGAGCTTTGAAGATCTGGGCTGCTGCTTCTTTGTTTGGCTGGATTACTAGATGACGGAACAATATTTACCGAATAAACTAGAATACTTACAAAGTTTACTCATTTTTACCCTAAAGATGAGAATATACAAAAATACTTTTTTTTTATTTTTTATAATAAAATGCAATAAAGTAAAAATACAATAAAGTAGAGATCTTTTTTGTAAAGACTCTACATAGACCCTTTATTCCTTTTGATACAGGTATGTGGACTCGAAGCTCACATAGATTGTTAGTCGAGATAGGGATCGTCCAGATCGTACTTTGGTTCTTCTGGATCTTCGTCTTCTAATATAGAAGAGGAGGCTGATCTTGAAGAGGACGGAGCATTGGCTGCTGTCGTTAGAAGTCTTTGAAAATCTACATCTGTCGAAGCTTGAGCAAAGGCGGCTCGGAGCTGTATACTTCAAGAATTCTGCATTCTTGCACTGGTCGATGTCTTGCATATAACCGTTCTCTAGAACCAATCTTTCATATGTTTGATGGTGGCATGTTGAAAATTAAATTTATCCCACCATTTGATTTTAAGTTGCTTGACGATCATCTTGTACTTGAGGTATGAT
Source organism: Cucumis cinereus (assembly GCA_037974625.1). Classification (NCBI taxonomy): domain Eukaryota; kingdom Viridiplantae; phylum Streptophyta; class Magnoliopsida; order Cucurbitales; family Cucurbitaceae; genus Cucumis; species Cucumis cinereus. The sequence goes on from JBBPDJ010037344.1 coordinate 5,213, forward strand.
GACGTATGGAAACTCCAACAGAATATCCATGAAATTTGAAAGTAGAGACAAAACCTCATTGAATTATGAAATGAGTTTTTATGAATTGTTCGAGAAAAATAAAAATATGATTCTTGAAGGGGTGTTGGAAAGATATCGTTTGTAAGACTAAAATTACTCCATCACTGAATGAACCATAGTGGGAAGTTAACTTTATACGCGTTTTGACAAAAAGAAATAAACCAGGACTGGTTTCTGGAAGAAAACCACATAACTCTATACCAAGCGTTTATGTAATCATGGTAAGAGAAGGATTGAGGAACGAAAGGTTTTGAAACGGATTTTTCTGTAAAAATCCCTTCATTCCAATGGGTTGGATTGATCGCTTTAAAAATTTTGAATTTTGAATAAGCAATTGTTGAAGGGTCAGATTTATCCAGGACATGAGTAATTTCGACTGACTTCGTGTCAACCAAAATAAACTCATAAAACTTACGAGTTTTCTGAAGGTCATCTGGAATAAAATTGAAACCTTCAGGGAAAACATTTGAAACAGTCTATTCTAAGGTGAGACTCTGGAACTCAGGTTCTATGATGGGATCATAGACCGTTGTAGGTTTTTGAAAATAGGTTTTGATCTCAGGACGAGGAACAAACCGTTTTTCGGGAGTAACAGCCTGAGAGTAGGTAGATGGAGATGGAGTTGATGACTCCCTGTTGGAAGAAGGAAAGGCAGAAGGCCTTAGTTGAACAAGTCGCCAGAAGGACGAATTAAATTAGTCGAAGGTCTTGGAGGAGTAGAAGACTTTGTGGTAGGATCTATCTGTATGCCAGAAGATCGTGCTCTAGATTGGGTTACCGTGTAAACCCTAGTTCCATCGCATATTGATCTGCACTCATAGGAGTGGGTGCAGAGGAAGAAGAAGATAGGTGATTTCCCCTTTAGGAGGAAGAGGAAGAGCCTCTACCTCTTGAAGCACTCTGCGTATTACTCATTTTCAGAGAGAGGAGGAGGAGAGAACTTTGGAGTTAGAAACTCCCTTGAGAGGTAATCTGCTAGGGGGTTTTGTTCTCCTTTTATAGGCAAAACCTCATAGTCGAAGCAGGACAAAATGGCTTGCCATCTTGCAAAAATTTACTTTGAGATGAAATTTTTAACATCTTTTTCGAGGAAGAATTTGGACACTCTGGAGTTGATTTTGATGGCGAATTTTTTGTTAATTAATTCACCCTGGAATTTTTGGACACACAGAACTATTGCAAATAACTCCTTTTTTACAGTTGAATAGTTCTTTTGCGTTTCGTTCCAGATTCTTGAGTGAAATCGGACTACAGACTTAGTGTTATCCAAACACTGTTTGAGAAATCCTCCATATTCTACATCAGAGGCGTCTTTTTCAACGATAAGATTTGCCTTATTGTTGATAAGACTCATACACATAATTGATTTGACTAAAGACTTGACCTGTCGGACTGCCTGGGTGTGCACGTTAGACCAAGGTTTAGGGTTTTTCTTTAGTCTTTGGAACAGTGGTTTACATATGGGCTGGAGATTTTGGATAAAGTCAGACACATAATTGAGACAACCCAAGAACTTTTGAAGTTGGGTTTTATCTGGTATTCGATCAGGAAAATTGGATGCAAATTCTATGGATCTTTGAATAGGCTTAATTTTTCCCAAATGGAATTCAAAGCCCAGAAACCTGATTTTTGTTTGAAAAAGGTTTACCTTTGTTTGGGACACGACTAAACCGTTATTTTTTATTATCTTAATGAAAACATTTAAGTGTTTGGAAGTGTGTTTCTAAATTTGAGGAAAATACCAAAACATCATAGATGTAGATGATTGTAAAATCTTGAAAATCATTGAAAATATCATTCATGATTTTTTGAAATCCTGATGGTGCATTGAAAATGGTTTTGTACTTATCCTTTTCAGAAATTTGAACTTGTCAAAATCCAGATTTCATATCAAACTTCGAAAATACTTTTGCATTTAAAATTTGTTTGAGTAAATCTGATTTGTTAGGAATTGGATATCTTATCCATTCCAAAACTTTGTTTAAAGGTTTGTAATTTATTACTAACCTCGGAACACCTCGCTCATTTTCGTCGGCGTTGTTGATGTAGAAGGCTGCGCATGACCATGGACTTTTTGAGGGCCTTATTAGATTCTTATCTAATAAGTCTTGTATCTCCTTCCTGCAATGTGTTAGCAGTTCGAAATTCATCTGAATCGGTCTCGCCTTAGTAGGGATATCCGATTCCTTGAACTTCTTACAGTAAGAAAGATTAACGATGTGTTTCTTCCTTTCACAAAAAGCATTTGGTAGGTTTGAACAAATTTCTTTTTCAATTAGAGATTGTGTCTCTTTAATTCGTAAAACGATTGATGGATCATTGAGGTTTTCCTCAATACGCTTAAAACTAATTTCTTCTTGAAGAAAACCTATTTGCTTTTGTTTTTGTTTAATAATATTTGAACTAATTTCATTAATCCTCAACACTTCGTGTGGCAAGACAGGGGTTAAGAATTCAAAAAAAATATCTTTGTCCATTTTCTTTGAAACGATTCCTTTTTCGATAATCTCGATTGGATACAGTTGAGTGAAAAATGGTGTTCCCAAAATTAATTCTTGTTTTAAATCTTTGACTAAAAGAAATGTGTTGACAAAACAAGTGTCGCAATTTTAAATATGAACTTTTGGAAGTTTAAAATTGATGTTTAAACGTTTACCATTTGCTCCAGTTAAAACCTCTTTTGTTTTTCAAAATACTTGGTAGGGATTAATCCTTCTTGAATACAGTTTTGATCAGCTTCTGAATCTATTAGGGCTTTTAAAGTTATTTTGAAATCTTCAATTTTTAAGGTAATTAAAGAATACCATTTTTGAAAATTAATTTTGAAATTTGATTTATTAGAAATCCGTCGCTTTGATCAGGTTCTTGTTCATTGCTTTGAAAACTCTTGAATTTTAATAGAGTTCTTCTTTGATTTCTTGAATTTCAAAACGATGTTGATTAATATCCTTTCTTAAGTTATTAATTTCAAACTTTAAATTGTTAATTGAAACTGGTTTTTCAGACCTTGAAGTCAAAATATCCATGAGGTTCTTCTCTTGGATCTTCCCTGGCTTAGGCAAGGGGTTTTTGAAAGAAGATCTAGATAAAGAATCCTTTAGGGTTTTCAAAATCGTTCATTTTAAATCTTCATCTGTAATATGGTCAACAGTTTGGAACAATACCTCTTGTTCAGAAGTGAGGACATTGATTTCATTGATGACGCATTTGTAGTCGCCTTCTTTGCAGCCACAAGCGATTGGTCCTTCTTTGTCATTGTTGTCGAAGCTTGAATACTCAGAATCTGTCTCATATGCTACTTCATGAAGTTGGAATTTCGACTCATAACCTGAGTAGGAGGAATCAGAAAAATAATTTTCTTTGTTGAGCCCGTGGACTTTCTCGCTGTGAGGGCACTTGTTCGCATAATGACCCTTCTTCCTGCATCTGTAAAAGTAGATCGGTTTTCTTTGATAATCTTGAATTGGGTTTTTACCTTTCTTTCATGGTTGTTTGTCTTGACGAGTCTTCTTGTTATGATACCTTTTAGGTTGATAAGAAGGCCTTTGTGGCGCGTAATTTGGTCGCTTGCTTCAGAAGTATGGTCTTTTTTCCATTCTCCGTTTGATCACCCTTTTACTGGTTGTACCGGGTTCAACTATCCTTTCGAAGCCATATTGAGAGCAAAAAGTTTTCATCTCCCGCTTGTGAAGTTTGAAGCCTTTGTACCTTCATTTGGACTTTGATTTCGTTGCAAATGTCCAATCCATACTCTACTATCTTGGTGACGATGTGTGCGTACGTAAGATTATCCCAGGGGATATTTTTGTCGTACATTTTGTTCATAGAGTTGTACACTTTTTCTGCCATGAAACTTGGAAGTCCGTCAATGAATTTCTCCTTCCAATGACGTTGTTGATAATCTTTGAGCTATTAAATTCATCCTAAAAATATATCTTTGTACCATTTGAAGTTTCCCATGGAAGAACATCTTAAATTCTTCAAGATGTTTCGATGAATGTTTGGACCCACATCATTATGGAATGTGAAGTGGGTTGCGATGAGGTACACTAAGGCTGGAACAACATCTTGGACCTCAACTTCTTCTGGCACCCAGTCAGTGGACCACTTTCTCTTTTGATTTCACGGGTTTTGATAACCTTCGTCTTGTGGGTCTTGACTTCTTCTTTGATATTGTTTGAGGGACCGTTTTCCCACTAGTGCTTTAGGCTACCAGAGAATCCATTGATTAAAGCTTTGACTGCTTCATGGTCATCAAGGACATTGATTGATTGGTGTGAAGTTTTTCCTTTGAGGTTGAGAGATCGCAACTTCTTGTTGATTTCTTCTATGATCTTCTCTTTTTGAGTTTTAAACCTTAACTTCTCTGGAGGTTGGAATAAGGTTGGCACTGTAGGATCGGTATGACAACCCTAGAGGGGGGTGAATAAGGTTTTTACAAATTAATGAAACTTTTTAACTAAGTGATCTCAATTAAACAAATTAACAAACTTTTTACTAATAAGTGATTTAAACAAGAAATTCATACAAATGATTCACATCAAAATGACTTATAAAGTGACATAGACAAATTCAAGCACACATTGTAGCAATTAATTATATGCAATAAACTTTATCAACAAATTAATTGCAAAACTGAATAGGAGAGGGATAGAGAAAATGACACCAGTAATTTTATAGTGGTTCGACACAATCGGCCTACATCCACTTCTCAAGCTCCTCTTGGGTATGTCACTAAAACTTCAAACCGACTCTTTCCACGGATTAGAGACAACTGCTACACCACTCTTTTTACGAGTTCAAGAGCAAACTCAATCGTTTCCCCGGATCACGAT
>JBBPDJ010037345.1:0-10102 GCA_037974625.1 Cucumis cinereus
CGAAAATCGACCAGTGGTATAGCTTTCTAAAAATGGACCAAAGTTCGACCTAAAATGCATTTCTAGGTTTAAAATGAACTCATTTGGAGAAATGTTGAAGTTTTTCCCAAAAATAAACGATGAAAGACATCCCAGACTCTGTTTCTTCTTGGGGAACAAAATGACCTGCAACGATTTTCCTTTGTATTTTCGTCCTACATCCTTTAGTTCAGGGATTCTTGCCTAAGAAACACGCATCCATGGCCCTAAACATTTCTCTGACACATTTCCATGAATTATATGGGTCGCAAATAGAGAAACTTATGGTAGAACTGATGTGCGGACCAAAACGGACGAATGCCACCTATACTATAGCCTTCAAAAAAAGGACCAAAGTTTGGCATAAAATGCATTTCTAGCTATAAACCAGGCTCATTTGGAGTGATTGTTAAGTTTTTTCCAAAAAATAATTTACGAAAGACGTCCCAGACTCGGATTCTTCTTTTGGGAACAAACTATCTTGAACGATTTCCTTTTAGTATTTTCGTCCTACACACCATTGTTTAGAGATTCTTGGCTCAGAAATGCGCATCCTTGACCCTAAACATGTCTCTGACACATTTGCATGAACTATACAGGTCGCTAAGGTTGAAACTTGTGGTAGAACAAATGTGCAGACCAACACGGACGAAAATCGACCAGTGGTATAGCTTTCTAAAAATGGACCAAAGTTCGACCTAAAATGCATTTCTAGGTTTAAAATGAAATCATTTGGAGGAATATTGAAGTTTTTCCAAAAAATAAAAGATCAAAGTTGTCCCAGACTTCGTTTCTGCTTTGGGAAACAAAATGACCTGCAACGATTTCCCATTGGTATGTTCGTCCTACACCCCGTAGTTCAGGGATTCTTGAATCAGAAACACGCGTCCCTGACCTTAAACAAGTCTCTTACACATTTGCATGAACTATATGGGTCGCGAAGAGAGAAACTTGAGATAGAACTGACGTGCCGACCAAAACGGACGAAAGTCCACCGATACAATGGCCTTCGAAAAATGGACCAAAGTTCAGCCTAAAATGCATTTCTAGCTATACACCGGGCTCATTTGGAGTAATGGTTAAGTATTTTCCAAAAAATAATTTACGAAAGACGTCCCAGACTCGGTTTCTGCTTTTTGGAAAAAACTCTCCAGAAACGATTTCCCTTTGGTATTTTCGTCCTACACCCTATAGTTCAAAGATTCTTTGTTCATAAATGCACGTCCTTGACCCTAAACATGTCTCTCACACAATTTCATGATCTATATAGGTCGCTAAGGTTAAAAGTTGTGGTCGGACGAATGTGCGGACCAAAACGGACGAAAATCAACCAGTGGTATAGCTCTCTAAAAATGGACAAAAGTTCGACCTAAAATTCATTTCTAGGTTTAAAATGGGCTCATTTGGAGTAATGTTGAAGTTTTCCCAAAAATAAACAATCAAAGACGTCGCAATCTCCGTTTCTGCTTTATGAAACAAAAGGACCTACAACGATTTCCATTTGGTATTTTCGTCCTACACCCCGTAGTTCAGGGATTCTTGCTTCAGAAACACGCGTCCATGACCCTAAACATCTCGCTGACACATTTGCATGAACTATATGGAGCGCTATGGTTAAAACTTGTGGTAGGACGAATGTGCAGACAAAACGGACGAAAATCTACCAATGGTTTAGCTTTCTAAAAATGGACCAAAGTTCGACCTAAAATGCATTTCTAGTTTAAAATGGGTTCATTAGGAGGAATGTTGAAGTTTTTCTAAAAAATAAACGATCAAAGACGTCCCATACTCAGTTTCTGCTTTGGAAAACAAAATGACCTGCAACGATTTCCCTATGTATTTTCGTCCTACACCCCGCAGTTCAAGGATTCTTGAGCTAGAAATAACGGTCACGAAGAGAGAAACTTGAGCTAGAAATAACGGCGGACCAAAACGGACGAAAGTCCATCAATACTATGGCCTTTGATTTATGGACCAAAGTTCGGCCTAAAATGCATTTCTAGCTATAAACCGGGCTCATTTGGAGTAATTGTTAAGTTTTTCCCAAAATATAACTTACGAAAGGCGTCCCAAACTCGTTTTCTGCTTTTGAAAACAAACTATCCAGAAACAATTTTTCTTTGGTATTTTCGTCCTACACCCCGAAGTTCAGAGATTCTTGGCTCAGAAATGCGCGTCCTTTACCCTAAACATAACTCTGACACATTTGCATGAACTATATAGGTCGCCAAGGTTGAAACTTGTGGTTGGACGAATGTTTGGACCAAAACGGACGAAAGTCGACAAGTGGTATAGCTTTCTAAACATGGACCAAAATTCGACCTAAAATGCATTTCTAGGTTTAAAATGGGTTAATTCGGAGGAATGTTAAAGTTTTTCTCAAAAATAATCGATCAAAGACGTCCCAAACCCAGTTTCTGCTTTGTAGAACAAAATGACCTACAACGATTTTCTTTCGGTATTTTTTCCTACATCCGGTAGTTCAAGGGATGAACTATATGGGTCGCGAAGAGAGAAACTTGAGGTAGAACAGACGTGCGGACCAAAATGGACGAAAGTCCATCAATACTATGGCCTTCGAAAAATGGACCAAAGTTTGGCCTAAATGCATTTCTAGTTATAAACCGTGGTTATTTGGAGTAATTGTTATGTTTTTCCCAAAAAATAATTTATGAAATACTTACAAGACTCGGTTTCTGCTTTTGGGAACAAAATATCCAGAAACGATTTCTCTTTTGTATTTTTGTCCTACACCCCATAGTTTAGAGATTTTTGGCTCATAAATGCGCGTCCTTGGCCCTAAACATGTCTTTGACACATTTGCATGAACTATATAGGTAGCTAAGGTTGAAACTTTTGGTAGGACGAATGTGCGGACCAAAATGGACTAAAGTCGACTAGTGGTATATCTTTCTAAATATTGACCAAAGTTCGACCTAAAATGCATTTCTAGGTTTAAAATGGGCTCATTTGGAGGAATGTTGAAGTTTTTCCCAAAAATAAATGATCAAAGACGTCCCAGACCCAGTTTCTGCTTTGGGGAACAAAATGACCTGCAACGATTTCCCTTTTTAATTTTTCGTCTTACACCCCGTAGTTCAGGGATTCTTGCCTTAGAAACACGCGTCCATGAACTAAACATGTCTTTGACACATGTGCATGAACTATATGGGTCGCGAACAGAAAAACTTGTGGTAGAACTGACGTGCTGACCAAAACAGACAAAATTCCACCAATACTATGACCTTCAAAAAATTGACCAAAGTTCAGCCTAAAATGCATTTCAAGCCTTAAACCGGGCTCATATGGAGTAATTGTTAAGTTTTTCCCAAAAATAAACGATCAAAGACGTCCCAAACTCAGTTTCTGCTTTGGGGAACAAAATTAACAGCAACGGTTTCCCTTTGGTATTTTTGTCCTACACCCCGTAGTTCAGAGATTCTTGCCTCAGAAACACGCGTCCATGACCCTAAACATGTCTCGGACACATTTGCATGAACTATATGGGTCGCGAAGAGAGAAACTTGAGGTAGAACAAACGTGTGGACCAAAGCGGACGAAAGTCCACCAATACTATGGCATTCGAAAAAAGGACCAAAGTTCGGCCTAAAATGCATTTCTAGCTAAAAATCGGGCTCATTTGGAGTAATTGTTAAGTTTTTCTCAAAACATAATTTACGAAAGACGTCCCAATCTCGGTTTCTGCTCTTGGGAACCAACTTTCGAGAAACGATTTCCCTTTGGTATTTTCGTCATACACCTCATAGTTCAGAGATTCTTGGCTCAAAAATGCTCGTCCTTGACCCTAAACATGTCTCTGACACCTTTGCATGAACTATAAAGGTCGCTAAGGTTGAAACTTTTGGTAGGACGAATGTGCGGATCAAAACGGACAAAAATCGACCAGTGGTTTAGCTTTCTAAAAATGGACCAAAGTTCGACCTAAAATGCCTTTCGAGGTTTAAAATGGGCTCATTTGGAGGAATGTTGAAGTTTTTTCCAAAAATAAACGATCAAAGACGTCCCAGACCCTGTTTCTGCTTTGGGGAACAAAATGGCCTACAACGATTTCCCTTTGGTATTTTCGTCCTACACCCCGTAGTTTATGGATTCTTGCCTCAGAAACACGCGTCCATGACCTTAAACATGTCTCTGACAAATTTGCATGAACTATATGGGACGGGAAGAGAGAAACTTGAGGTAGAACTGACGTGCGTACCAAAACGAACGAAAGTCCACCAATACTATGGCCTTCGAAAAATTGACCAAAGTTCGGCCTAAAATGCATTTCTAGCTATAAACTGTGCTCATTTGGATTAATTGTTAAGTTTTTCCCAAAAACGAATTTAAGAAAGACATCCCAGACTTGGTTTCTGCTTTGGGAACAAACTATCCAGGAACGATTTTCCCTTGGTATTTTCGTCGTACACCGCGTAGTTCAAGGATTCTTGCTTCATAAATACGTGTCCATGACACTAAACATGTCTCTGCCACATTTTCATGAACTATATCGGTCGCTAAGGTTGAAACTTGTGGTAGGACAAATGTGCGGACCAAAACGGATGAAAATCGACCAGTGGTATAGCTTTCTAAAAACGGACCAAAGTTTGCCTAAAATGCATTTCTAGGTTTAAAATGGGCTCATTTGGAGGAATGTTGAAGTTTTGCCCTAAAAATAAACGATCAAAGACGTCCCAGGCTCATTTTCTGCTTTGGGGAACAAAATGACCTGCAACGATTTTCTTTTGGTATTTTCGTATTACACCTCGTAGTTTAGGGATTCTTGCCTCAGAAACATGCGTCCATGACCCTAAACATGTCTCTGACCCATTTGCATGAACTATATGGGTCGCGAAGAGAGAAACTTGAGGTAGAACTGACTGCGGACCAAAACGGACGAAAGTACACCAACACTATGGTCTTCGAAAAAGGGACCAAAGTTCGGCCTAAAATGCATTTCTCGCTATAAACTGGGCTCATTTGGAGTAATTGTTAAGTTTTTCCCAAAAACTAATTTACGAAAGATTTCCAGACTCGGTTTCTGCTTTTAAGAACAAACTATCCAGAAACGGTTTTTCTTTGGTATTTTCGTCCTACACCCCATAGTTCAGAGATTATTGGGTCATAAATGCGCGTACTTGACCCTAAACATGTCTCTGACACATTTGCACGAACTATATAGGTCGCTAAGGTTGAAACTTGTGGTAGGACGAATGTTCGGACCAAAACGGACGAAAATCGACCAATGGTATAGCTTTCTAAAAATGGACCAAAGTTCGACCTAAAATGCATTTCTAGGTTTAAAATGGGCTCATTTGGAGGAATGTTGAAGTTTTTCCAAAGAATAAACGATCAAAGAAGTCCCACATTAGTTTCTGCTTGGGGGAACAAAATGACCTGCAACGATTTCCCTTTGGTATTTTCGTCCTACATCCCGTAGCTTTGGGATTCTTGCCTCAGAAACACTCATCCAAAACCCTAAACATGTCTCTGACACATTTGTATGAACTATATGAGTCGATAAGAGAGAAACTTGAGGTAGAACTGACGTGTGGACCAAAACCGTTGAAAGTCCACCAATACTATGGCCTTCGAAAAAAGGACCAAAGTTCGGCCTAAAATGCATTTCTAGTTATAAACCGGGCTCATTTGGAGTAATTGCTAAGTTTTTCCCAAAAAAAAATTTACGAAAGACGTCCCAGACTCGGTTTCTGTTTTTGGGAACAAACTATCCAGAAACGATATCTCTTTGGTATTTTCGTCCTACACCCCATAGTTCAGAGATTCTTTGCTCAGAAATGCACGTCCTTGACCCTAATCATGTCTCTGACACATTTGCATGAACTATATAGGTCGCTAAGGTTGAAACTTGTGGTAGGACGAATGTGCGGACCAAAACGGACGAAAATCGACCAGTGGTATAGCTTTCGAAAAATGGACCAAAGTTCGACCAAAAATGCATTTTTATTTTTAAAATGGGCTCATTTGGAGGAATGTTGAAGTTTTGTCCAAAAATAAACGATCAAAGACGTCCCAGACTGAGTTTCTTCTTTGGGGAACAAAATGACCTGCAACGATTTCCCTTTGGAATTTTCGTCCTACACCCCGTAGTTCAGGGATTCTTTCCTCAGAAACACGCGTCCATGACCCTAAACATGTCTCTGACACATTTGCATGAACTATATGGGTTGCGAAGAGAGAAACTTGAGGTAGAACTGACGTGCGGACCAAAACGGACTAAAGTCCACCAATACTATAGCCTTCGAAAAATGGACCAAAGTTCTGCCTAAAATGGATTTCTAGCTATAAATCGAGCTCATTTGGAGTAATTGTTATGTTTTTCCCAAAAAAAATTTACGAAAGACGTCCCAGACTCGGTTTCTGCTTTTGGGAACAAACTATCCAGAAACAATTTCTCTTTTGTATTTTCGTCCTACACCCCATAGTTCAGATATCCTTGGCCTTGAAATGCGCATCCTTGACCCTAAACATGTCTCTGACACATTTGCATAAACGATATAGGTCGCTAAGGTTGAAACTTGTGGTAGGACGATTCTGCGCAAAAGAAAGGAAAGAAGCTAGGCCAAGATGAACAGAAAGAAGTTGTCTACTGCTACAGATGCAGGAAGAAAGGCCACTAATCAAATAAATGCCCTCACAGTGGAAGTGGAAGAATTAATGAGCTTGATGGAGAGACCTACTCTTCAAAGTCCTTATCAGAGTATGAAACTGACTTTCAAATTCACGAGGTAGCAGACGAAATAGATTCTGAATATATAAGCTTCGATAATAATGAAGAACAAGGGCCAACAGTCTGCGGGTGCAAGGAAGAGAGCTGCAAATGCGTCCTCAACCAAATAAACGTTCTCACTTCTGAACAAGAGGTATTGTTTCAAACTGTTGACCATATTACAGACGATGATTTAAAACGAACAGTTTTAAAACCTTGAAAGATTCTTTGTCCCAACCTTCATCATCAAAAACTTTTTCTAAACATAAAGAAATCAATGAAAAAAGTCTTATGGAAATTTTAGCTTCAAAAGCTAAAAACCCCGTTTCAATAGAAGATTTGAAATTTGAAATTAATAACTTGAAAAAAGATATTAGTCAACACCAATATGAAATTCAAGAGATCAATCAGATTATATTAATCAAAATAATGAACAAGAACCTGAAAAAGGTGAAGAATTTTTAATCAATCAGATTTCAAAAATTAATTTTCAAAAATGGTATTCTTTAATTACATTAAAGATTGAAGATTTCAAAATTACCCTAAAGGCCTTAATTGTTTTAGGCCCCGACCAAAACTGTATTCAAGAAGGCCTAATCCCTACAAAGTATTTCGAAAAAACGAAAGAGATTTTAACAGGAGCAAATGGTAAACGTTTAAATATCAATTTTAAACTCCCAAGAGTCCATATTTGCAATGGAGATACCTGCTTTGTCAATACATTCCTTTTAGTCAAAGATCTAAAACAAGAACTGATTTTGGGAACACCATTTTTAACTCAATTATATCCAATCGAGATAACTGAAAAGTGAATTGTTTCAAAGAAAATGGACAAAGATATTATTTTTGAATTTTTAACCCCCATCTTGCCACATGAAGTTTTGGGAATCAATAAAATAAGTTCCAACATTAAACGAAAAAAAAAACAAATAAGTTTTCTTCAAGAAGAAATTAATTTCAAACGCATTGAAGAAAACCTCAATGATCCCTCTATTGTTTTGCGTATTAAAGAAACACAATATTTAATTGAAAAAGAAATTTGTTCAAATTTACCCAACGAATTTTGGGAAAGAAGAAGGCATATTGTCAATCTGCCTTATTGCAAGGAATTCAAAGAAACGAACATCCCTACCAAGGCAAGACCGATTCAAATGAATTCTGACCTACTAACCCATTGCAGGAAGGAAGTCCAGGACTTATTAGATAAAAAACTAATAAGACCCTCGAAAAGTCCAAGGTCATGCGCTGCTTTCTATGTCAACAACGCAGCTGAAAAGGAAAGAGGCGTTCCAAGGTTAGTAATAAATTACAAACCCTTAAACAAAGTTTTGGAATGGATCAGATATCCAATTCCTAATAAAACAGATTTACTCAAACGGATTTCAAATGCAAAAATATTTTCAAAATTCGATATGAAATCTGGATTTTGGCAAGTTCAAATTTCTGAAAAGGATAGGTACAAAACTGCTTTCAATGTTCCGTTTGGTCAATACGAATGGAATGTCATGCCATTCGACTTAAAAAATGCTCCATCTGAGTTTCAAAAAATAATGAATGATATTTTTAATGATTTTCAAGATTTCACAATAGTATATATTGATGATGTTTTAGTTTTCTCTTCAAATATAGAAAATCATTTCAAACACCTAAACATTTTTATTAGAGTGATAAAAAATAACGGTCTAGTAGTCTCCAAGGCTAAGGTCAAACTCTTTCAAACGAAAATTAGGTTTTTAGGTTTTGAGATCCATCTAGGAAATATCAAACCCATCCAAAGGTCCATAGAGTTTGCTTCAAATTTCCCCGATCAAATTCCTGAAAAAATCCAACTTCAAAGATTATTTGGTTGTCCCAATTATGTTTCTGATTTCATTCAAAACTTCAGGCCCATTTGCAACCCACTGCTACAAAGACTAAAGAAAAACCCATAACCTTGGTCCGATAAGCATACCCAAGTTGTCCGACAAATTAAGTCTTTAGTCAAGTCAATTCCCTGTATAAGTCTCATCAACGATAAAGCCAATCTTATCGTCGAAACAGATGCCTCTGATATAGGATATGGAGGAATTCTCAAACAGTGTCTAGATAAGGTTGAGTCAGTAGTCTAATTCCACTCAGGAGTCTGGAATGATACTCAAAAGAATTATTCCACAGTCAAAAAGGAGTTACTAGCAATAGTCCTTTGTGGCCAAAAGTTCCAGGGTGAATTGATCAATAAAAAATTCACGATCAAAACTGATTCAAGAGCTTCGAAGTTTGTCTTAGAGAAAGATGTAAAAAATCTTGTTTCAAAACAAATATTTGCCAGATGGTAGGCAATCCTTTCCTGTTTTGACTATGAGGTTTTGCCTTTAAAAGGCGAACAAAACCCCTTAGCCGATAACCTCTCAAGGGAGTTTCTAACACCAAAGCTCTCTCTTTCTCCTCTTTCTAAGAATGAGTAATACACGGAGTGCTACAAGAGGTAGAGGCTCTTCCTCTTCCTCTTCAAGGGGCAATCGCCCATCTTCCTCTTTGTTTGCACCCACTCCTATGAGTGCAGATCAATATGCCATGGATCTAGGGTTTACCACAGTAACACGATCTAGAGCACGATCTTCCGGCATACGGATAGATCCTACCACGAAGTCTGCTACTCTCCCAAGGCCTTCGGCTAACCTAATCCGTACTTCCGGCGGAGTTGTTCAAATGAGGCCTCCTGCCTCTCCTTCTTCTGCAAGGGAGGACCAAAACGTGAGGTAGAACTGACGTGCGGACCAAAATGGACGAAAGTCCACAATTACTATAGCCTTCGAAAAATGGACCAAAGTTCGGCCTAAAATACATTTCTATCTATAAATCGGGCTCATTTGGAGTAATGGTTAAGTTTTTCACAAAAAATAATTTTCCAAAGACGTCCCAAACACGGTTTCTGCTTTTGTGAACAAACAATCAAGAAACGATTTCCCTTTGGTACTTTCGTCGTACACCCCATAGTTCAAAGATTTTTGGCTCAGAAATGTGCCAAAATGCATTTCTAGGTTTAAAATTAAAGTTGTACCTAAAATGCATTTCTAGGTTTAAAATGGGCTCATTTGGAAGAATGTTGAAGTTTTTCCTAAAAATAAACAATCAAAGACGTCCCAGACTCAGTTTCTGCTTTGGGAAACAAAATGACTTGAAACAATTTCCATTTGGTATTTTCGTCCCACACCCCGTAGTTCGGGAATTCTTGCTTCAGAAATACGCGTCCATGACCCAAACATGTCCCTAACACATTTGCATAAACTATATGGGACGCGAAGAGAGAAACTTGAGGTAGAACTGACGTGCGGACCAAAACGAACGAAAGTCCACCAATACTATGGCCTTCAA
>JBBPDJ010037346.1:0-10099 GCA_037974625.1 Cucumis cinereus
AGTCACAGACAAGAAAAAATCAAGAGGTTCAACCTCCAAATATGCATGCTCCACAAAGACTGAAGATATAAAAGAATTCGAGGACCCAGAATCAAAATGCACCAAAGCATAATGCCCCATGATTGGGAGCGTACCTGTAACCACGGTGCCTGCCTTCTCAGCCTTTTGTCGTTTGGTGGCAAAAACTGGGCCCTGCTGCCTATTTCCACCTTCCTGGGATGAACTGGCTGACTGAATCCTGGCAGCTGTCGAAGAGTTATTAGGGCAACTGTCAGCTATGTGCCCTGGTTGCTTACATGCAAAGCAAACCTTAGTCCCCATCCAGCATGAACACAAGTGCTTTTTTCCACACTTACAACAAAATGGTGTCTCTCTCACTATAGCACCGACCTCTGCAAACTGCTCTCGATGGTGACCCTGTGCTCCTCTGGTCCTCGGACTCTTCCATGGAACTTCTGCTGGCTTGTTCTCAATCTTTCTCTTCTATCCCGAGGAGGGTTCCTTCTCAGACGACTTCTCCGAAACATCATCATCTCGATCACTGGCGTTAATAGCATGGCGTAGGGCTTCCGCCTGCGTGGAAGGATTAAATGATCTAACAAATCCACGGATGTCCCTCCTCAGGCCTCTCACAAACCTCTCAGCACAGGCTGCCTCAGTTCCGACCAATTCTGGAGCAAAGCGGGACAACATGTCGAACTGCTGATCATAATCCTCCACTGACATCTGTCCTTGCTTCAGGTCTAAGAACTCCTGACACTTAGCGTCTCGATGGTTAGCAGAGAAAATATTTTCATAGAAACACGTCTTAATCTTCTCCCAGGTAATGTCGCGGGGGTTTTCGCCCAATCTTCTCTCAACAGACTTCCACCTGACAATGGCCCAATCCTTGAGCATAAACGCTGCACACTGGATCTTCTGATTGTCCGGGCAGTTCATATAACAGAAGATGTCCTCAATTGACGCTAACCATAATTCTGCTGCCAAGGGGTCTTTCAGTGACCCATCAAATGTTGCAGGATCATACTTCTGAAAATCTCTCAGGTGTTTTGCCTCTACCGACAGACGATCCGGCAGGTCCTTCGGTACCACTGGTGCAGCCTTATCTGAGACAGGTGCAGTCAGCGCAGGTGCGACCGGTTGAAACTGTGCCAAAGCTGCCGCCACGATCGTTGCAATAGTTTATCCCAACTGAGATGTTAAAGCAGCCAGGTCGGCTTGTGTAACAGGTGCGATGGGGTCCACAGCTGGCTCAACAGGTTGACCTCGACCTACTTCTCGTCCATCCCGTCCACCTCGTCCACCTCCTTTAGTATCCCGACGCGGTGGCATTTTCTTAAAACCATCGCCACGTCATAAATACGGGATCTATCCATGATCCATAAAATTTCTAGTTTACAGGCAATATATAAGCATAACCAAAAGCTTACTCAAGAAAACGTACTTGGCGAGAACAAGTGAACCACAGTGACCATAGGGACCTAAACCATAGACTTACATCGTAAGTCAGTCTACAGAACCTAAAACTTAGACTCTGATACCAACTGTAACGCTCCGAATTTCCAAACCAAACCCGACTGTTACTTAATTAAAACCAGTGAAAATCAAGCTTAAAAGTCAAAAGTATAACACGACAACAACTTTCAATTAATCAAAAACAAAGTTTTAAACCAGTTCCAAAGCAAAAAAAAAACTTTCACATAAATGAAAAAGGAAAAACACCTAAACGGGATCCCAAAAATAGTTTTCTAAATCAAATAAGTACGACAATTAAAGCTAAAAATGCCAAAATAACGTAGAGCGGAAGCAAAAAGGTCTCCTGGTCCTCTTCGGTATGGTCACTGGTTCTTCTTGTCCCTAGCCGATCCTTCTTACCTTTGCCTGAAATACATCATAGAAAGGATGAGTATATAATATACCCAGTAAGGAACCCACTACTAGTCCCACAAGGTGACCGTTAACTCTTTTTAATAACCCATACTTTACGACATACAGTCAATTGGTTTAATGAAAACGGTCATGTCGGAGCACTATGCCACACAGGCTTGCTAACCGATCCTGCCAGACAATACGCCACATAGGCTTGTTAACTGGCCCTGTCAGAGTAATACGCCACACAGGCTTGCTAACTGACCCTGTCGGAACAATACGCCACACAGGCTTGATAACCGACTCTCGCGATAATACGTCACACAGGCTTGTCACATCGTCCCCCACCAAGTACAAGTCATTAAATAAAGTTAACAGACACCATATCCAACATTCAATTCAATAAACATAGTGATCACAACATTTTTAATCCTTATACATCAGATAACTCTATTCAACTCACAATAGGTCATGCATAACCTAAACAACAAAAATTACAAGAACCCGAAGTTAACACCACAGTATGGACAAAATAACAATCTTCCACCCCTTATTCGCCAAAGGCGTGGATTCAGTAGAAGTGTTCCTTACCTCAAAATCACAGAAAATTTCTAGACGAGTAGCCTCCAAAAGACCCTAAACACACAAGAACTTTAATTACTAACTTATTAAAAAAGAGATATTAAATCTAATCCTTCAATAACCAATTTCCAACTCACCACTTAAGACGAAAAACCAAAACGATCACACCACAAATTTCCCCGATTGAAACTTCAATTGAACCTTCAAACAATAAAGAAACTCCCAAATTAATCCAAGATAACTTCAAATAAAACTTTATCGGGTAACCAATAACCCAAAAAGAATTCTTCCTAAGCCTTACCAAACACACCAACAAACAGTAGTGGCAGCGGTGACAGGAAGTGACAGAAGGCTCAAGAAAAATGGCTCGGCTCGACTCATAGTTTGATTCGACTCATGGCTCGACTTGCTCACGGCTCGGCTCGACTCGACCAAGGGTGCGACTTTTGGAGCTGGGCAGCGCGACTTCACGACAAGCAGAGACACGACTGGCAGAGAGACGACCGGCGACGAACGCGGCTAACGAATGGAAACGTGGCACGCAGCGTCGGCTCGTCGATCCAGGCGGCGGCGCGAATGAGACGGCAAGAAAGCAGATCTTGCTTGCAAAACGGACGTCGACTCGACTTGGTTCGCGAGGCGAATGTGCGGCTTGAGGATCGGATCGGCTAGGGCTAGCGGCACACGGCGAGGCTGGGCTTATCGGCTGCTCGTGCTCCACGACTTCCTCGTCTGACTCGGGCGCAGCGCGACTGGAGAGGAGCGGAGTTGTGCGCGAGGCTGTGCGGCGGCTAAGTGACGAACGACGGGTGCTTGATGAGGCGAAGCAGTGCGGCGGCGGCTGTGGAGGAAAGAGAGGCGGCTAGGGTTTTGTTATTTAAGGAAGAAGATGATGAAGAAACCCTAAACCATTTATTTTTTAAAGAAAAAGAAAATAATAAATAAATTAACAAAATCCAAAATTCTCTCTCCAATTAAATAAAACTCTTTCTCTTTCCTCATTTAATTCTAATTTCCTCTCTCTTCTTTAAAACCACCATTTTCTTTTTCCCCATCACAATTAAATCAACAATCAACCCAAACTAATAATTTCCACAGTTTAATTCAAATTTAAACTCATTACAAACACCCCAAATTAAAATTTAACCAACCAAAAGTAAGATAATTGATAAATAAAAATTTACAAATTACCTTTTAATTTGGGGTGTTACAATTAATTTGTTGCACGATGATTTCTTCGTCAAAAGTTGTTTGATCTCAATAACAACGTGTTAAACTTTTCGAAAGGTTAGTGATCGTTTCATTTAGTTTCATAATTTTGAAAATTTTGATGATGGGCATGGATGGATATCCATTGGAATCACATACCATTTATCCATTATCATGATTTATTCACATTTTTTTACTCCATCGTTATGTTGGAAAATTTCCACGAGTCTTTAGAATCTGATGAAATTGAGGATTTTCGTGGATTCACTTTTTTTTTTCTTTTTTTACGAAAGTAAACAATGAACAAATCATTTGACATTTATAATTGTGTTATGAAGATTACGTTGTGGTTTGATTTGACTTGTTTTTATTTAGTAAAATGCATATTTTTTATAAGATTATTTGTTTTTTAAATTAAACTTTTATATTTTTAGTTTTTGTCTTTGATATATTTATAAGTGGTTATATTAGAGAATCTCTTGCTTTTTTCCTTTAATATTCGTCCATAATAATTTGTAGATTTCAATTTTGTATCATGGTTGCAAATTGTTCGCTGGATTTTACCGTCGCTAGTAAGACCTCGACAAAACAAACATATTTATATTCTCTCAGAACCTACTGCTAACACTACAACGATGTATGAGTCTGATAGCTCAGTAAATGAGCTAGGTTTACTAGGTTAAGACTCCGAAGATAGCAACATTTATTCATTATTTCTCTTGTTTTATAGGAAATAATACTCTAGAGGAGTGAAGGTATCTAATGCAACAAGAAGCACTCACTTTCGAACTAAAACGAGCGAAAACAGGCCAAAACAAGAATAATAACAAGTTTGTAAATAAGCAGAGAGTGGCATCGTCCCTAGCACCGTAGAGCCCAAAGAATGTAGCTAATAAAATTCAGCAATGCCGCGACACCCAACCGACACTACGAACTTTCATCGTCCGTCAGTGTGCGCGTGCCTCCCTTCAAGCAAACCGACCTTTGTGGCTTATTTAAGCCATTTTCTTATCTATTTTCATTCTTCACGCATCATTTTTCAAATTCACCAAAAACTTGGCCTAATTCTCTTATAATGTTTCTCTCAAGATCAATAAAATTCTCTCTCAAATTCTTCTATGAAATGTCTCCTTTCTTTGAATTTCTTCTTGAAGCTACTTTGAGAATTATGAAGAACTAAGGTACTTTTCTTTGAATGGAAGTTCTAGCAATTCTTTCTTCAGAATCTTATCTAATTGCTTTCTAATTTCAATCTTTATTTGAATTCCAATCTTGCTTTTATAATTAATTCTTGCTTGATTGGCTTGATCGTCCATGATTGCATGAATTTACTTTAATTTCCAATGGCGCTAAACATGATTTTTGAAGCAAGATTGATTGAAAGTTGTTGATTTGATCTCAAGCATGTTTTCCTTTTGATATTTTCTTTAATTTTCAATTAGAATTTCAACTAATTAATCCTTCTTGAGATAGAGGCTTGCCTTGCTCTTGAATGTCACAACATTGAAACCTAGAAACTTAATGCAAATTTTACAGAATTCAAGGAAACCGCTAAGATGATAATGATTTCTTTGAATCTAGTATTAATTAGATTTGATTGTTGATTCATTAACAAATGTTAGTTAGTTTTCATGAACTAATTAGCTTTAGATTTAATTGGATTGCAGTGAATTCATTTGTTCTATGATGGAAAGAATCATAGAATGAAGCATTCCTATTTTAACTTCGTTGAGAGAAATCTATCTATTTATTGCGCCTTTATATTTTAAAAATCCAAAAACATTTACTTGCTTTGTCACAGCAAAACCCCCCATTATATTTTAGAATTCTTGAGTATTTTGATCTAATATTTTCATACATAAACATTGATTCTCTTGGGTTTGACCCCAAAGTTCCACTTTACTATCTTTTTGTTAGTATTTTCCATATGTAAGTTTGGGTTATAAATATCTTTTGTTAATTTTGATTTAGGGATTCTTGAACCCTATTGATTGCATATGTTTTCTTAAAACAACATCTCTAATTTTCAAGTTAACAAACTGGGGCCGTTGCTGTAAAATTTTAGCAATAGGTTACAAATCTTGTATTGCAAATCTTGAATTCTAAGTAAAAATACAAAATATAGTTTGCTTATGTTTTTATACTTTCTTTGTTGAATAACTCGCTCCTCCAGGGATATTTAGTTTGATTTTTTTAAAGATATAACTCGTGAGGAAGGAAGATTACAAAGGGAGAGAATATGAGAAAGAAACCATCAAGATCAAATTTTTTAATCAAGATCAAGAAAGAGAGTTAGAAGATCCTTAAGAACTAAGAAGAGAATAAAATTGAGAGAGATAAGAGATGGGTGAAGTTCAAAAGAAGACTTTAAGAGAATTAGTCGAACTGGACCTTACACAAAAGTCACTTTACGTAGTCTACCCCGAGACGACTATTCCTTTTGAGTTGAAGTCGAACCTTATTCATCTTTTGTCGAACTTCAAAGGAAGTGTGGGAGAGGACTCACACAAGCATCTAAAAGACTTTCACATGGTGTGTGACTCAGAGACCACACGACTTAACAGAAGAACAACTTAATTTGAGGGCATTTCCTTTTTCTTTGACGGATAGTGCGAAAAGATGGCTTTACTATCTTGAACCAGGATCAATCGACTGCTACCAATACATATTGATGTCTAAATGATGGAGTGAATGGTCCCATGAAGTCTATGCCTGTCAACTCCTCTCCCAGACCCTCTAACCCTAGCCTAGGAGACGGCGTGAGGCCAGTGAATCTCGTCCTTACCTTGACGATCCTCACTGACTATCTTAACTTAACTCTGACTTAAATAATTCCAATAACTTAAAAAGTGCGGAAAAACAAACTCAAACTTAACACAAAACAGCGGAAACTAAACAAATATCTTCTACATAGTGCAGCTCATCTCACTGTACCAAAATTTATTATAACAGTAACATGCATAATTTATCACTAACGTACAATAGTACTAAAACTTCTCGAATAGCAGACAATCTGTGGTAGGTCAGGCTCTGGGATCACGATCTCTACCTGGAAAGTATGAAAACAATTTGAAAGAATGAGCTAAAACGCCCAGTGAGTGATGTTTTAATAGAAAATACTTAAACATACTTATATATCATAACTAGAAATCGTTCACTTAGAAACTTTTCACAAATCAAATCAAACTGAAACCATAAATCATAATTTAAACTGAAATCACTTGAAAGGTGCTTGCACGATACTTATCTATAAATCATGGTAAAACTATGCATAACTGAAATCATGCAAAAACATGAATATCTGAAATTGTGTAAGCGATGTGTATCAAACTTAAGTACGTAGTAATGGGGAAAATCCAGCACTAGCTACGTCTTTGCCGCAGTGGATTAATCTCACACTAACGACAGCTATATCTACGTCGTGGTTGGATCAGGACCAACGACGTCTTCATCGTTTTCAAAGGGAAACGGAAAGATATTCCTACATGTCTAATTTCAGTGATGAAAGCTACGAAAATGATGAGGAAAGGTTGTATGGTATATCTAGCACATGTAGTTGAGTGGAGCTGAAACCTGCGGACGTCCCAGTAGTAAGAGAGTTTACAGATGTGTTTCCCGATGATCTATCAAGACTACCACCTGATAGGAAAATTGAGTTCAACATTGATTTGTTACTTGGGACAGCGCCGATTTCACAGACACCGTACAGGATGGCACCAAGTGAACTAAAAGAGTTAAAAACTCAGCTACAAGAGTTAGTAGATAAGGGATACATTAGACCTAGTGTATCACCTTGGGGAGCTCCAGTATTGTTCGTAAAGAAGAAAGATGGAACACTACAATTATGTATAGACTATAGACAGCTGAATAAGGTCACGATACGTAACAAGTATCCTTTACCACGTATCGATGATCTATTTGATCAGTTAAGAGGTGCGTCAGTGTTTTCCAAGATTGGTTTGAGATCAGGATATCATCAATTGAAAGTTAAAGAGTCAGATATTCCCAAGACAGCGTTCAGGACCAGGTATGGGCATTACGAGTTCAGAGTAATGCCGTTTGGTTTGACGAATGCTCCAGCGGTATTTATGGATCTGATGAATAGAATATTCCATGAATATCTAGACCAGTTTGTTATAGTGTTCATCGATGATATTCTGATATATTCAAAAGACAGAGGTGCACATGAGTACTACCTGAGAACAGTATTTCAGACATTGCGAGATAAGCAGTTGCATGCCAAGTTCAGTAAATGCGAGTTCTGGCTTGATCGAGTAATGTTTATTGGGCTGCACTATGTACAAGATATTTGTTTAGTTTCCGCCGTTTTGTGTTAAGTTTGAGATTTTTTTTTATTTCGCACTTTTCAAGTTATTGGTACTGTTTAGTTTGTAATTAAGTTAAGATGGTCAGCTTTTACCTGTCAAGTTTAAATTCTAGAACTTGAATTTTAACCGTCAAGTAAACCTCTTCAATTAAAATTGCAGACGCCTGAAAACCCATTTCTTCTACAATTTCTATCGCACGCCGGAAAAAACCATTTCTTCTTCACAAACACCCTCATCCTGAAAATCTCGACCTTCTCCAAAAAAATCCCCTATCTTCTCCTTCACGCTGCCGAAAAAGTCTTCTTTCTTATGAGAAATGCCTTTTCATTTTTCCCTTTTCATTTTCCCCAATCATTTTAGTTTCCCCTCCATTATTGAAAACCCTAATTAGTTTTCATTTCTCTTAATCTCAAACGACAACACGGCCAAAGGCGACGGCGACGACCCACCCACGACTCACCTACCCATCAGTGAACCACCCATGGCCCACCCACCCACCGGCGACCCACAATGTTGATTATTTATCTTCGTTTTTCGCCAAGGGTTGTACGGTGCTGCACGTCTCAACGACGATGTGGAGATTCTACTTCGAGTGGAGGGTGGAGGATGTGGCTTCAGATTGGCTAACGCAGGTTGTTGATGACATTCTTCATGCTCTATTTTGGGTCTTCTTTCTTGTTTTTCTTCTTTTAATTTCTTGTTGATTGAACAACGTTTTGCAGGTTTAAAAACTACAATCCTTTTGTAAATATTATGTGATTACTAAATACAACTTGCTTTTCATTTTATAAATGGAGTTCAACTCTTTGTTTTTGGTGCTGTTTTAAGGTCAGTTTTTGTTTAATCTCCCATAAATTTTTCTGTTGTTTCTAAAAATGTATTTGTTTCGAAAAATGTATTAACAATGTTAATAAATCAACGTGGATAATGCTAAGTAGCTTCATTTTTTTCTTTTTCTTTTTGTTTGATTTTTTTATATCCCATAATTCATGTGTGCGTGTTTTTATTTCTTTCTTTATCCTCTACAATCTGTTTGGATTGCACCTTGCCTGAATATCACTTGCATCGTGGATATGGATCAGGAGCAAATAGCTGGCTTGTTCAATTGGAGGTTTGTTCCAAGAATGACACTAAAGAAAACATGTTTTTTGAATTGTTTGTCGATCAATTTTCAACTTGGTACTCTTTATACGTGTCTATGTGTTTATATGCTTCTCTTTCTTTCTGTATTCTGGATCTCCTAAATAGATGAAATTCACATACCCAAGAACTGTCAACCAACAGCTTATAGTGTCTTTGCGTGTCTGTAATAAGTTATCAATTTTCCAATTTGAGATTGATATTAATCTCCAACTCTTCACATTCTGGAGGTTTAGAAAAGGAAGTTGAATGCATTAGCAAAGCATCAAATTTGGAGTCAAGCACCAATATATTGGGAACTTATTTGAAGGTGCGGTGGATTTGCAGGTACAAAGTTATTCTATATATCATTCGTACTTTTCTTGTTCTATCAATGAAGTAAAAAAAAATATTATAATAAAGAAAAAAGAAAAAAAAACAAGAAACAGAAGAAAATATAATAATTTTGACGGTTATCATTTTCTTGTGATATTAGTAGAAATATGCATCAGATTTTTTTAGAAAAAGAAATTTACTTGTGATAGAAACTTGGCTAACTACCAATCCTAGGGCTTCCTCTTCCATCTTTTATATGCTGGTAATCAGGACTCTGGGATTGGCAATATGTTAGGTGCATTGTCTATAAGTTCAGTATAATAACAGGTGAAATAGTGAGTATACTTGTCATTTTCTTGAGATATTACTCATTTTCTTCCCAATTTCTTTTGTATAATATTCTTATTCTTATTTTGTTTTTAATGGCAGGTATTTGATTTATTTCATACAAAACAGGTGTTTTTAATTGCGACTAATTGAGTTGTAGTTGTAGTCTAATAATCTTGTTGCTTGTCAGCTACTCTCTTTAGGTAAACTTCCCTTTCCTCAAATTTTTCTGCCACATTATTCTATTGTTGCTCTACTTCATTTAACAAGATTTGTTCCTTTTACATTTTAATTTTACGCTACTTAATATTGGATTTAGGATTTGATCC
>JBBPDJ010037347.1:0-10091 GCA_037974625.1 Cucumis cinereus
GAAAGTACATCGAAAAATATGAACAACATGATTTTTCTGAAATTTTCTGAAATTTTTGCAAATTCTCAAAAAACGTGTATTCCGGTAATTATTTTAATATTAAAATATTAATATAATACTATCACTCACAAACTTGACGGGCTATCCCTGGCTCGTAAATTTTCCCGATCTCCAAATCTCAGCTTTAAGCTAAACTTTTCCTCGATTTGTAACCTTGTCCAGCTTCTTGTTCCACGTGAATAGCCATAAATACTCAAATATTCAAGCCTTGCTCATATTGATCCAAAATTTGAACAATCTGAGAGTTCTTCAAGTTCTTAGCATCTTCCACTTATTTATAAGCTCTCTTGCATGTGCAAAATTTGCCACCTCCTACTTAGTTACAGCCCACTAAGTGTATGCTTATTCTTGATCTACCACATGTACTCCATTAAACCGACATAAGGCTTCTATCTCACGCATAACTTTGTCTTCTTAACCTACCAACCCACCTTGGCTGCCTAACATCAATGCATTGCTTAACTTCCTACTTCAACAAAGTTAAATAAAATAAAATAAATAAATAAATTTCAATTTGTTTTCCATTTTCCTTTTCGTTTTATTTTTTAAAATTTTATTTTTTTTAAACCAAACTATAAAATTTAAATTAAATTTTTTTTACCAAATCTTAAACAAAATTACTAAAATATCCTTTATCAAAAATTACTAAAGTACCCTACGTTAATTTATTAACACTTTTACCACAACAACATAAATAGAAAGAAAAAGTCGGGTATTACAATAGGGATAAGGTTGGGTACCTTATCCTGGTAACACTATGAATACGATCCACTTTGTATTTAATACAAACACAATGATCCAACGCGTTCATGTAGGTGATAAGCGAGTGGGGGTATTGTTGCTTGTGTATATGCGTACGCTATACAAACACAATGATCCTAACCTTGTCCAAGTATAAACAAGACTAGGTACCTGGAGGGTCGAACACATGAATTATGTGATTACAATAGCGAGTGGATCAATGTTCTTTTATAGAAATAACCAATTAAATCGATGATTGGGGAATTTAATATTATACTACTTTAACTAATCTAAATTAATCTACCCAGTTGTGACGCGGTGGATGGTATGCGTTGGGTAACCTCAAATCAATGCAAGTATTGTATTAAATGAAGAATGCGGTAGACAGGGTTAAGAAGTCATCCTAATCTATTAAAAAGCATGGTAATTTCATACACTCAATACTAATGGCAAACAACCTTTTGTCGCCTTGATGCCAAAAATATTCTCTTTCTAGATATAAATGATGCACTGACAATGCGATAGGTCTTCTTATTTCTAAGCAATTCCTTATTTTTGCTCACTATGGTCTAAGTTACTTACTCTTTTGAGCAGTTGACTACCTTTAATCTAAACATACTCTTTCGATGGGTTCATGTAATATAACTTGATAAAGATCAAACAAAATGAAAATTACCATATTTATCTATAAATTAATTCCTTACTCCCTTAAACAATAGTGACTTTAACTACTCATAAGACTTAGAAAAACTAAGGACGTGGAGTTGGATGCAAAATCAGTGTTCATATTCATAAATCAAGTGTTTACACTGATTGAATCAGCATGTACAAACACAAAGAATGCAAAAGAATAACATAACAATATAGAGACTCTGAATCACAATTTCTTGTTCTTCGAGAGTGATTGAATTCTTGGAAAGCTTCTTGGTCTTATGGGATGGATGGATCGAGGAAGAAAATCTGGAAAGAGGACGTAAAATTCTTGCAAATGTCGATCTGTCTACATTAACTAACTCTTATATAATCGACTAACTCTTTTTTTTTTTTAATCTTTGAAGGTGATATTTAAATGCCTTGAATAGTTGTTGTCCACTACGATGAACACTAAGACTCAATTAGTAAACAACAAAAATCCCTGATAATAACGCCAAAAACTTGTTGCTTGTGTATATGTGTATGGTATGCGATGAAAATCTAATGAAAATGCGATGAGGTGAATGTGCATATAAGTTTTCCTAACTTTGTTCAAGTATAAACAAGGCTAGGTACCTCGTAAGTCCAGGGTCGTACATATAGATTTCGTGATTACAATAGCGAGTGGATCAATGTTCTTTTGAGAAAATAAGCAATTAAAGCGATGATTGAGAGAATTTAATACTAGACTACTTTAACTAATCTAAGTGAATCTACCTAGTTATGATGCAGTAGATGGTATGCGTTGGGTAACCTCAACCCAATGCAAGTATTATATTAAGTGAAGAATGTGGTAGACTGAGTTAAAAAGTCATCCTAATCTATTCATAAACATGGTAATTTCATGCACCAGTACTAATTAAGGCAACCAATCTTTTGCCATCTTGATGTCAATGAATATTCTATTTCTAGACAATCATTTGTGCACTGACAATGCGATAGGTCTTATTATTTCTAAGCTATTCTTTATCTTTGCTCACTGCGGTCTAAGTTACTTACTCTTTCGAGCAACTGACTACCTTTACTCTAAAGATACTCTTTCGATGTGTTCATGTATACTACTTAATAAAGATCAGACAAAATGAACATTACCATATTTACCTATAGATTAATTTCTAACTCCCTAACCCATTAGTGTGATTTTAGCTACACATAAACTTAGAAAAACTAATGACATGAGGATGGATGCAAAATCAGTGTTCATATTCATAAATCAAGTGTTTACACAGATTGAATCAGTAAGTACAAACACAAAGAATGCAAAAGAATAACACAACATTATAGAGCCTCTGAATCACAATTTCTTGTCTTCGAGAGTGATTGAATGCTTGCAAAGCTTCTTGGTCTAATGGGATCGATGGATGGATGGAGGAAGAAAATATGGGCAGAGAACATAAACTTCTAAAAAAATGTCGATCTGTTTGAATTAGCAAACTCTTCTCTAACCAGCTAACTCTTTTATGATCTTTAAAGGTGGTATTTAAATGTCTCAGACAGTTGTCATCCACAACACATGTTATGTATTTTTTGGCACCTATTTATGCGTGTAGTGGGGTTTAAGCCCCGAAAGCCTCGCAGCGAACAAAATATTATATTTACAAAAATGACCTAAATATGTTACATCTATTTTTAATAAACTTGTTATCAAACAATCAACAAACATTCTATGTAATGTCCAAGTACTTACCTTTAGATACATGAAACCTAAGTTCATGTAAATCTAAGTCTACATTCAAATTCATTCAAAATAGAAATAAAAAGCATTTAAAAGCATTCTATGCAAAGTTTAAGTCTACATTCAAATTCATTCAATATACAACAACAAAACCAACAACAAAAAACTGAATTGGGTCGGGTTGATCCGATTACTCAATCCTATAACCATACCCAACCTAAAATATTTTTTTTAAAAAATTTTGCAACCCACAATACTATAAAACTAGGATCTAACGACGCAAAATATGTGTCACAAGCACTTTTCTTGACACATATTTTTCACCCTTGAAGCCCCTATTAAGATAGGACATTTAACAACACCACAAAAAAAATGTCGTTAATTTTCATTACACGACATTGATTTAACATCGATAATCAATTTCTTCTGGCACTTAAAAGCTATGACTAATAACTAGGATTTGACACAACGAAATTGTTATTAGTAAGGTCCAGATTGGTTCATTTTTGTAACGTTTCTGTTATTGATGACAGTCTTTTTGTGTCATGGATCGACGTTTAGTAACAATTAATTACTGTCAGAATACTTAATACTACATTTGTTCCTGTAAACAATCCAATTTGGGATTGTCTTGAGACACGTTTACCCTATCATTTCTCATACAATTTAAAGAACAAAGTATCCATATATCTGTAAATAGATCTATACATTGATAATGAAAAGTTAAATGACATTTGACAAAGCAATATTTGGTATAGGTTTTACAAGAATCCATTACAAAGCATTACAATGAACTACATGCCTCATATCCTTAACAAAAAGAATATGACAAGTAACATATCTATTGTGACATGTTTCTATGCTCCACGGATTCTTCGAAAACTTGAAAATTCGCAGTAAATGAATGATAAGTACATCCCAATATTGTAGATTTTGTGCAATATATTTTTTAATTGAGCTATACAAAGTGTTGTAACATTATAAAAATTAACAAGCATTTGATCAACATAACAATCACATAAAATGATTATAAACTCATGGAACTCAATGGAAACCATAAAGATAGCAAACTTCAATGAAATCAAAAAAATAATCTTATCAAAACTCATAAAAAAGACTAATATCAACCAAATGCCTTCGTATTAATACATACGTATAAACTAAGAAAAAAAATTAGAAAGTGAGTTTCCAAAAATTATAAACTACTTTATAATGATCAAGGGATAAGTTCTTTATCAAACTACCAAGATCGGGGCCATACTTGTACCAACCATGCATCCATCACAAACAATTGAAAGTGGAATGGATATGCATGACAACCCTGGAAATTGAATTCAATACTTTAGAACAAACTAAAGAAGCAAAATGTCGTTTCTTGACATCCGTAGCCCCGTCGGTCTCCAAACGCTCTGTATCGTGTGGCTTCGGTTGGAATCACACTAGATCCGTCGCATCGGCTCGTCGTTTGCTGGATCTTGCAGCGACTATCACTGCGTGATGTCGCGTTGCGTGTTGCCTCAAACACGAGTCGCGCCAATCTGGTCTTCCACATCGCGCGCCACCTTGGATTCGAGCTGCGAATCTTCTTGAGTCGTCTGGCGTCGCGCCCTTGCTGCGATCCGTGTCCAGACCGTGCGTCGCCAAAAGTTTCAGATCAAGCCGTCGCGAGTTGAGCCACTCTCAACGTCGTCTCCGTCTTCCTTTGCCGCTGCGAACCGCAAAGTCGCCACTACGTAGTTTGTCTGCGTCGTGCCTCTCTCTGTCACGAAGCTGACGCTGCCGCAAGGCGTAAAGTCTCCACTGCGTAACTTGTTCGTGTTGCCCTCTGTCTGCCTTCGTGTTTCGCACTACCGCTAGTTGTTGGTCGTTGGGTAAGTTTTGGTGTAGGGTGTTGAGGTTATTTTCGATCAATAATTGATATGAAATTTATTGAATGTATTGTGGTGTTCAAGACGATTTTGAGGAGTTAATTGTGCAAGTCGAGGCTTCATTCGATAATTGAAGTAAGAGACACTCCTATTGGACTCACGACTGTAGATAACGTAAGATTATTAAAAATTGGTAACTTGATTGGTTGTGTGATGAAATGTCATTTATGATGAAATGTCATCTTGTGATTAATTTACTGGGTGGTACCTATGCATGTCATATGTTTTGAGTTGGTTGAGTATGAAGTATTATGTTGACTATGGTCTGTTTGTTGTATCGATCTGTGTGACATTGTCAGTGAGATTGAGTTGGCCTATGTGATGTTGCTTGTTACATTTTATGGTTGTTGTGTGAAAACTGTAAACATAACCAATATGCAATGTGGGTGGCATGGTATATGTTACTGTTATGCATGTATTAGATAAATATGATGATTTAGAATTTAGTAGTTGTTAATTCTACTTTTAGCCATATCACACCTCGTTTGTGGGACCGCAGATTTGCTGGGACGATCCTTGCATTGGGTTGATATGGATGTTCCTATTGAGTCATTAGAATGTATGGCACGAGGTGTAGATCTAGTAGGACGTTAACGATTACTTAGTGCAATCGATGGTATGTTTTATGTGATAAACTAACTGTTTAGGACTTGTGCGATAAGGTGTTCGTTATGACTTATGTGATATGTCAAGATGTGTGGTATTGAAGTATGGTTTATGTGATAAGCAAACAGTTATGCCTTACATGGTAAGTTGATTTGGGTGGTATTGCTAGTGCGACTGAATTTAACCTTTAAATTATTGCTTGTTTTGCTTTTATGATTTGTTATGGAGAAACCATAAAGCATGGAAAATATGAAGTGAGAATGGACTAGTTAACCGTTAGTATGGTTTATGTGTTGAGGTAATCGAACGGACTAACTCATGAGTTTGCAGTTGTGGAGGGGATAATTATGTTGAGATGGACTGAAGGGTTATGTGACGATCCGTTAGGACATGTCATTATGGGAAAAACCTATAAGTTCGGGTGCTTTTATATCCTGGATAAACCATAAGGTGGGTTTAAGAGGTAATTTGGTCGTAATGTCGAATGCCTAGGTTCGATTGGGGGGCTTATGTTGTTGGTGTAGCTCGAGATCTTCATTTGAGGTAAGGGGTTCCCTTCTGTCTTACGCGTTAACACTTTGAAGTGTGTAATTGTTAAGTCGACGTGATAATTATGTGTCACTCCTAGGTGACATGGTTTACCTCTGAAAATTTAGAGTCGTGTGTGGTCACTATTGAGGTTACTGATGTATGTGATATCTTTGGAAAGTACTGTTGTGTGTGAATGATTATGGATTTTCATAACTGAACTGCATTGTTTGTATGTATAACGACTGGCACAATGAGACCTATGTTATATATGATGTGTGGACTTTGTAACATAGGGTGTAGTTATTGTTATGCATAATGGTTGGGACAATGATACTTATGTTATATATGTTGTGTGGACTTTGTAACATAGAGTAAAGTTGTCGCCATGCATAACGACTGGCGCTATACTACTAATGTTATATATGCGTATGGACTTTATAACGTGTAGTATAGTTATTGTTATTATGCGTAAAGACTGGCACGATGTTACCTAGGTTATATATGTTGTGTAAACTTTATATCCTAAGGTATAACTATCTCTGTGCATATTGACTAACATGTGTTTGGTACTTTGCTTTATGACTGTGTAGAACATAAAAGTATGACTACTGATTGGCGTGGTATGTTGAACTAGGATAAGCGTTGTTTCCGTCTATGGATCACTTGTCGTACTCTGTAGTGGGACGAGTTCGCTACTGTGTGTCACGCGGCCCGATGATACATTAGGTTTTTTTGCATGTGTTCCCACAGGTTCTTAGGGTGACCCTTGCGTTTTGGCTAATATGGGATTTTCTTGTGGACCGTTACTACTGTGTAAAACAGGGTACTGACTTAATGAGGAATCAACAACTACAAGTGTGGCGAGTAGAGAGAGTTCCTTACTGAGTATATTTATATACTCACCCTTATATGTGTTTTGTTTTTCAGGCAAAGGTAAAAGGAGACCGACGAAGGACAAAAGGAATCTGTGACCATGTTCATTGGGACTATATGTCCAGATGCTTCCGCTATAGTTTTGAATCGCTTTCATGGTTACTTTTAGCTTTTGCAAATTTTATGTCTTACTTGGGGCCCGAACATAAAAAGTTTTACATTGTTTTATGAATTTATTCATTTGATTTTCTGCATAAAGTTGATTTGAATGTTTCTTCAATTTCTTTAATAAAACGATTTAAAATTTTCATGAGTCTGGTTTTAAATTCTTGTTTTTTGTTTCAAGTAACGATTTCGAGTTGTGGTAGAAAATTCGGGGCGTTACAAAAGTAAAGTTTCAATTTTATATGTATATAGTTTGTTTATGTTATGACTATCATGCAATTACGATACAACTCAATAGAAACCATAAACAAATTTATCAACCCTAAGTTTGTAAGCTTGTCAAAACAAAAGAGAAAAGACTAATAGAACTCAAATTCACTTGGCAAATGCATAGACATAACCAAAAATAATTTATAACAATTAAATGCAAACAACTCAACTTATTAAAAAAATAACTCAACAAGAGACACTGTGATACTTTCACTCTCTAACAAAAAAAAAATACCTACAAAGTTTTCAAAAAGTGTTTAAGTCAATCTTTAATTATCAAAAGAAATTTATGAAATGAGCGGCCACAACATTTGTCAAAGTAATAAAACCTAACACTAAACATATATAAACATAACAACTAAACACTAGAAAATGTTTAAAGGCGTATTTTTCTCTACACATCATCAAAGTTAAGAATCCGACCATTCATTTTTCATTCTCTTTTCTTTTATAGCTTCCTCCCATAAGCATGCAATCTCCATTGGCCTTGATTTCCTAATTCGAACAACAAAAATCAAAGAAAAATCAACCAAATTCTTCATTGAGGCATTTCATCAAACACATTGTAAGCTACCAAAAAGCTTCATCACATAACAAACCATGGAGAAGAAAATATAGATTCCCATTTGGAAGATGATCATAAACCAAAAGTTTTATTTCTTTAGCATAGCAAAACGCTTTTATTCCTAGCATACAAAAAATGATTTGTCACTCCCTTTTTAAAAAATTGAAGAAAGATTCAAAGACATGAAAAACAGATAGTAAATGCATATACAAAATGAATATTACCTATTAGATTTGGTGCAAGCATCCAAGCATCCAAGAAACCCTCAAAAGAAATGGCTTCTAAATTGGACAACTCGAAACTGGTTTGGTGGCGATTAAATATGGACGACAACAAAAAATGGGGGCTCGTGAGTGAGTTGACGACGGCAAAAAAGAGAAGAAATGATCGAACGAAAGGGGAGAGCAACGGTGACAGTGGTAGTCGGTGCGTGCGTCGTGCCTGTGAGGAGTGGTGATCGAAATCGTGGACTGAAGGTGGTTGTCAAGTGGTGAAGTTTGAAAATATGGTGAAGGGTTTAGGGATGAGAGTTTTTTCAATAAACGGTCAATTTTTTTATTTATCGTCGAAGGATAAATTAAAAAAAAAGTTGGTAAAATATTACCGTTATTAAAACAAGTTGTTGTTTCATGACACAAAAAATGTGTCAAGAAAAATCAGAAATCTGAAGCCTCTTCTTTTTCCGACAAAAACGCGAATTTTTTACTTAGGTGCCACATTTTCACTATTTTTTTGTGTCATTGAATGTCCTTTTTCTTGTAGTTTCAACCCAACCCAAATGGTTTGAGTTGGGTAATCCGAGTTGATCGAATTACTGGGCTTTTTGAACGCCCCTAGAAAAAAAAACACAAATAAAGAAAAGCATCTTTCTCAAGCATTGTCTCATGTGTTCTTGGTTTCTATGAAGATAGGAATGCAAATTTGGAGTTGGATATAGACAACGACGGTAGAGTTGTAAACAGAAGGTAAGGATGGACAAAGTATGAATGGGATGGGAGTAGTTGAAGGGCGGAGGTGGGCCTTGCAAAGTTCAAATACAATCGAAAATCCTTGTTTGAAAGCTGAAGAAGAAAAAACAGGAAAGAATTCAGTATAACAAAACGGAAAATTTGTTCAAAATAATAATAAAAAAAAAGATTTAATAACATTTTTGCTATATTAAAAAGTTGGTGCTATGTTTGCAAATACATAAATATATTTTGCTATTCAATATAATTTCTCTTTTTTTTTTAAAAAAAAAAAAAAAAAAATCTCTTCCCTTAATGGGTGATGTTAAAAGATATGAGTTAAAAGAAAATCTATGGAATCAACGTGATGTAGATGTTACTAGATAAAATATGATTTTTTTAGATGTTAGTAGATAAAATATGATTTTTTTTAAATCTTTGTGATGCTAAAAAAGTAGGCTACAAAAATATTTAATTATTTAAAGTCAAAATCAGTTAGTTTTTTTTTTTAAAAAAAAAAAATTAATTTTCTTTTATCTAAACGGATATGTTTGGGGCATAGAGTGGGGTGGAGTGGAGTGGGCTATAATAGTCCACTACATGTTTGTGGCAAGGATTATTTTAGTTGGGGATTAGGATTAGGATCAAAATAATCTACTTGCTTTTACTATTCTTCGACCAACTTTCCGACACCACCTCCAGTGATCGTCGTCGGTCAATCTCCGACCACCACCTCCAGTGATCGTCGGCCAATCTCCGACCACCACCTCCGGCGTCGTCGGCCAATCTTCGACCACCACCTCCGGTGATCGTCGCCAGCCAATCTTCGACCACCACCTTCGGTGATTGTCGTCGGCCAATCTCCGACCACCACCTCCGGTGATCGTCGTCGGTCAATCTCCGATCACCACCTCTGGTGATCGTTGTCGACCAATAACCACCACCACCTCTAGTGACTCTACCGGCTAACTTCTAACAACCAACTTCGGCGACCACCGCCAACCAACCTTCGATCGCCACCGATCAGCCTTGAAAAA
>JBBPDJ010037349.1:0-10077 GCA_037974625.1 Cucumis cinereus
TCATCGAAAGCGCCACCAAAATAAGATTTTTACATCCTTTATTCAAATAACAACAAACACAAGTAAAAGCCAAAAACTGTGATCTATATTTTTATGTTGTGTATCTATTTTTGTATTTGTGATCCAAAAACTAAAAGAATATGAACTTTGGTTTCTTCTCGAACATGTAATACTTACAAGGGTATTGAGAGCAGTGTCTCCAAGAAGAAAAACAGCATTCAGAGCATGGATGGAACCAATCAACTGTCAAGAACATAAATGTAAACTAAAAAAAAGTATTCATAGTTTTGTCATTTCAGCTAAGAGAATGGTTTTACTAATGTTGAGATAGAAGCACATCAAATTTACTATAGCCTATCAATTCAAGCATTCAAATGTAGCAGTGATTCAATATAGTGTCAAAACTAATGGTTTAAGTTCATTTTCGTACGTAGTGTGTTTGGTATTGTGCTGATATTTGAGCCTAATTTGCTCTAGCCTTTTAGCTTAAGCATGTAGATGTAGGGTGATGATTTAACAATAAAATGCTAGAACCAAATGAATTTTGCAGTACAATGACTCCATATCATCCATACAACCTGTTACTTCCATCAATCTAATCCAATCAAATATAAGAACATAATCTTAGTGAGCACAGTTCAAGAAAATAATGCCTAATAAACGGTAAACACCAAGCCTAATGTTACAAGAATCCCCTTCAACTAGAAACCCTCCCTTCTGCTCCACAACATAAAAAGAAAGTTCTAAGAAGATAAGCTAAACTACTCCCCAAAAAACCCAAAAAAACCCTAACCCCTGTTTCAAAAATATCTCTATTATTTCAAAAGTTGCAACATTATCGTTGACCCTTCATAATCATTTCAAAAGTACCATTGGAGTAGAAATCAATCAACAATTTTCGTTCTAGGTTACCAGAACACTGTTCCAAGTCCTTAATTTTCATCCAACATTCTATTGGATTTCTGCCTTAAGGGTAATTTGAAGCATTTGTGAAAGGTTAAGAGTGTAATTGCAACTTTTGGAAGAATGAAAATAATTTTGTTTTAAAAGTTCAGGGGTACTTTTTTGTGCTTTAGCCTAAAAAAGATGCAATATGATGTAACAGGATTGCATGTTCTAGATATCGCAGAGTATGTGTTCATCTTAACACAATCCAAGGAACTAAGAATGAAAGTTATGGATGACAATAAAGTTATTTCTCCAAGATTGTTAGTCACCAAGCTTGATTAAGAATACAAGGAAACTAAGAAGGATTCTGAACTACTGAAAAGATTATATTACAAGCAGTTATCAAATTGACCATGAAAAGTCAATACACACCAGGCTGACTTGAAAATTTTCACCAAGTAGAAATGGCACGAGAAGACACCAAAACACTACGTCGGTTAACACAGAAGCACCTGCTGCTGCCTGCAATGCATAAAAAGTATAGGTAATGTAAAAAGCTTCTAAAAAAATAAGGAACAACTTTTATTAACAATGAAATAATACAAAAGAAGAGACAAGAGTTCCTCAAAGAACCGCCAATGAGCTTACAATTAGGCGTAAAGGGTCAAAAGAGAGAACTTAGAAAGGTATTTACAGAAAGAAAATCAACTCAATTTGATAGTGTAAAACTTTTCCATCTTCATTAGCTATGATGTATCGACCAAGCAATTTAGTATCATTTAAAAAGAGATATATTGAGGACAGACACATATCCATAAACTATGTTGAGGAAGAACAAAATAACATAGAGTAGAGAGAGGATTTGGAATGGACCAGATATGCCATTTGCATCAGAGTTCCTAAACATCCTGCTTTCTCCTGAAATTCTTGATGAGCACATTTGTTTTCCACTTTCATGGTATCCTCTTTAACAATGTCTCTATTCTTTTTCAAATCCTTTTCCATGAGTTTAACATCCTCCTCATTTTTGGATTTGGTTTTCTTCGAAGGATACCAATATCCATATGCAGATACAATAGTCCCCAGCTACAAAGTAAATAAGAATAATCAGAAGCAGGCAAAATAACTAATTTCAAATAATTTTTAAGCACTCTAAACAAAACTTTTAGACTGAATTATAAATTTGGCACTTATAGTTATAAAACTTTCAACTTGATCCCAATGATTTTAAATGTTTTAACACAGACCCTATAATTTGATTGAACCTCACAAATTCTCTGTCGTTGTTGTGGAGCCATTACAAGTTGTAATAATATTAAGTATGTGGCAATAAACTAATGCTTTTTATTAGGGCCTAATGTTGAGTGAGATAAGTGAGAATGAGTGTGTTAGAGAGTAAAAGTCAGTTAGGAACGATTTAGGAGGTTTAACCAAAACTCTGGTGACTGATGCATTGAGTTGATTTATGATGTTTAAAGTTAGAAGTCTCTTTTTGGAGTGTAAAGCTGTAAGATGGATTTTTTTAATAAATATGAAGAGGCTATTTGGCCTATCAACTTCATAAGTTAGGGTTAAACAACTAAGTTCTCAAGTAAATACTATTGAAGTATATACATTTTCCCATTTTTCTCTTTTTTGCATATTTATCGAAGGACTCCATCTTACAACTTTACACCTCAAACATAAGCTTACTAATTCGAACATGTTATCTTCAAACTTCAAATCTCAAATAAGGGATAAATTGAAAAATGTTATACTTTATAAAAAGTACATTCAAATTAAACAATTAGAGGGATTAAATTGAAACTTAACCAAAACCATATAGACCAAATTGATAGCAGACATACCGCAAAATAGATTGCTACTAAAGCCATTGTCCACCTAGAAAAACCAGTTCCACCAAAAGAAACAAAACATTAGACAAAAAAGAGGAAAAACCCAGATAGTTTAAGAACTCTAGTTGCAAACTTAATCATGAAAATCAATGCTAACTCCCTCACGTTCCATTGTTTTCCCTACAAACCAAGTCAGGGAAAAGACAATTTTCAAGTGAATTAAACATACTGAGTATAGAAAAAGAATACAAAAGGTCCATGTAAGGCAACAATCTCATACAGTAACTGAACACAGCAAATAAACAAGTTATAACTACAAAATTTCAGAAGAATGAAGAGTAAAGGAGTAGAATGAACAATAAAGAAGATAGGACACACATGCAGTATACCATTTCACGCCCTTGAAGAAGTTGTTAGGGTTCGGACGAGTACGAAACTGGTTATAGAAATGGACACAGGAGGCTCGACGAATAAATGCTTCGAGCGATGACCTAAATTGGGTCCCTAAATTCGAAGCAGATCTACGCAACGAACGACGCAGGTCTACACAACGAATGACGTAGATCTACGCAGCGAAAGTAGCTCTTCGCAGCGGACGATGGAGTACGAGTGCTGGACGACGAATCTCTTTGTGCTGGACGAGGATCTGAACGACGAAGCTCTTCACGACAAACGTTGCAGATCGACGGCTTTGAGATGAGGGTTTGGTCGTTGTGGTTTGCGAGAAGTGAGATGAGGAATTTGGGAGTAATTTTTTGCGAAGAAGAAATGGAGGCGCGCAGACGAAAAAGTAA
Source organism: Cucumis cinereus (assembly GCA_037974625.1). Lineage (NCBI taxonomy): Eukaryota > Viridiplantae > Streptophyta > Magnoliopsida > Cucurbitales > Cucurbitaceae > Cucumis > Cucumis cinereus. Next base: position 3,518 of record JBBPDJ010037349.1, read on the forward strand.
GAAAAAAATTGATTTTCAGCGTGTTTTTATAATTGAACCCTATTCTTGACGGATAAAATCCGTCAAGAAAAAACAAACTACACTTGACGGCTAAAAACCGTCAAGTATTATAATAAATTCCCAAAAAATTCTTCATTATTCCGCATTTTGTTTATTCTTGACGGTTTTCAACATTACTTGACGGTTTTGTATAAAACCGTCAAGTAATTTTAAATTAAAAGTGTCAAGTAAAGTCCTTTTTGTAGTAGTGCTAGTACAATTGCATCTTTAGCATATGGATGCTTAGCCTGACCCAAATAGTAGGGATTGCTGTAACGCCCCAGGCCCAAGATTCGAACCAGGATTTGGAATATGGATTTGGCAACTAACGACTCTGGCATTCCCCTACATCCCCTGTGAACAGGCAACATCATTCTTACTTGTGTTAGAGGCTTAACACGAATCATTTCAGCATGTTTTGTACTCACTCACATGTATCATAGAAAAATTCACAGGAGGTCACCCAACATATAATTTTTTCAAGCTAAGTGTCACAATCATAACTTCTCAACCGTGCAGCACCATGACATTTACTCAATCATGGTCAGCCTAAAGGCTATCTCTAGCCCATATATTCTTTTTCTCCAATCTTTTTACTCGGTCGGACCCTTTGGCAAAGTTCTTTCTGAGCATCAGCTTGATGAGTCTTATGCGGAAGCATCTTTTCACTTGACGACGACGTCGTCACCATCGTGCATTCGTATTTGACGCTTACAGGTCAACTTGTTCTTGGCAATGTACGTCACCCCTTTGTACATTCTATTTAGCTCTCGGCCTCTTGGCTTTTCTTACTTGTCGGGACTGTATCGATATGGCAACATTCAACTTTATAAGATTAGACGACACTTGCTACCATACCGTATCGTTTACGGATACCGTGCCGAAGCACGGGTCTATATATCAACTGCCAACTATCCCGAGACAGCGCAATATCGACACCCCGTGCCGTCAGACACTGTCCTTGAGTTACTCCTCCTCAAAGGAAGTTATCCGAGAATCTCGACTCGTGACACTCGCCCACACCATGACACACTCGTGTGTCATGTGGTAGCTTACTTAGGCCATAGGGCCCAGGGGTGGTGGAGCGCCAACACCATGCCTCCCCCTATAGTACATTTTGCACAATTTTCCTTCTGGCAGGCTTGCATATGAAAATGCTGAAATGTCACTTGTCATCGTAGAGTGTCCGTTTGAACTCCGATTCTTACGAAATCTGACGGGCTTGCGTCTTACATGGAAATACACTTAATTCAAGAAGCACTTGTCAAAACTCTCGATTTTGCCCAGACCTTCTCGGGCAACGGCCAGGGGCCCACGTTGGCCCTGAGGAATGCATGTTGACGCCCTTTTGAACATCATAGCCTGTTGTGGGATATTTGTGTTCATTCTCAACTTTCTATGTACTTCATCTTGGTGTGTTGAACGATGTATCGTCCTCCTCGATCACATCGTGGCTTGTCCTAGCGGCCCTTCATTGACTAATGTCGACGTGCTTGTCTAAGCCTGTCGAGGTGTCTGCTTGGATGAATGTCACAATCTATATTCTCAATTCTAGGATTATGACACTCTCCCCCACTTAATCTAGTCATCGTCCTCGATGACTTACTTTTCTCTTTTGCATACGTGGAGGTTGTTGCTTCAGCGAATGTTCCATCTTACATTATCATTATAAGAGTGAAACACTCTCCCCCACTCAATCTAGTCATCATCCTCGATGATGTTCTTTTTTCTACAGATTGCTGACTGGCCTTACGATTTGTTTTCAGCTTCAGATAAGAAGGAAACACATTCGTTGCTTGTGAGACTGTTTCTTCTTTTTGACCATTTTGTCCCACTCTTGGACTGCGGCCTGAAACATCCCAGACAAGCAAGAAACGAGGTTCAACGCTTATGATACTACTTCTTCTCTGTGACCATTTTGTCTCACTTTGGATCGCGGCCTGAAGCATCTCATCAAGTCACTTGAACAACAAATGAGACTCATGCCTCTATCCAAGCCCATTCGGCTTATACCGTCTGCTTTCTGAACAACTGACAAACTGAATTTAATGTTGAGACAGTCAACTCTTTTCCTTCTACTGTTCTTCTAAAGATGACTTCTACCCTTCAAGTCGATCTTCGTTACATGGCCACCTGTCGTGGCAGATAGGCTGCAGGTCGCTTCAAACTGAAACTCGCTGCAAGCTTGATTTTACCTGATTGACACTCCTCTGTGAGTTATTCCTGGCTTCATGGGTCTTCACTTTGCAAAGTCAACCATATCTTTTCATGGGCTGACTTGCAACACATGCGGGCTCACTCCCTTGCAAAGCTAACCATACCTTTTCATGGATTGACTTGCGAACGCATGCGGGCTCACTCACTTGCAAAGCCAACCGTATCCTTTCATGGATTGACTTGCGAACACCTGCGGGCTCACGACATCTTTTCTCGAAACCCTATCGCGGGACAACTCATGTCTTGTTATACCCCTTCCTTCTGGCTTTCTTAATGCCATCATGTCCACTACTGGAACGCCTTCAAGCCAACCCTTCATTTCTTATGGACTGGCTTAAGGTATACACATGCTCACACCTTTCAGAGCACTGACATTGGAAAACAACTTACGAATTCGAAGTTGTTATCATTTTTCCTTGGTTTTCACACAACCGCAATGTCACTAACGAGACTCTTCCAAACCAACCATTTCTTCTTATGAATTGGCCTCTAATACGGTCACAATGTCCACTGTCAGGACGCTTCATTTCTTTTTCCACTTTGTATTATGCCGATGTTGTCTCTCTGACTCTTGGCTCTTCTTGCTTGTAACCACTGACACTATTCTCTTGGCGACAATGGTTCTTTCGAAGGCACCCTACCTGGTTCACCTTCTGCTTCTTTATCGTTCTCTTTCTTAGTGCACTCTAGGCACATTCTGGGACACGATTTAACCATTTTTGCTCTTTACTTTTTTGATGGACATAACGCCATCATTGCCACACTTGAACTCTTTCTTGATCGTCTCGTCTTTGATTACAGTTTTCCGAACAAGTCAACGCTGACACTGTCAACACTAACCCAACGGTTTCTACTGAACTTCTTCATGACTTTTGCAAACATCACGCAGGCCTTTCTCTACCTAGAAAGTGACTATATGAACTATCTTGAAGGCGATTAGGGTTCAGGTCTCATCTAACCCATCTCCGTTAACTTTGCTTTTTCTATAACCAACAACGAACATACTTGAATGTACAACTTTTGCTTGGAAAGGGATCAAGGCAAGCGAATGTCGCCTCCTAGACTCCCTTTTCGATCCTTTCTTCGCAACCCTCTTAAGAGCTTCTCTTTGCTTGTGTGAACTCAAGGCGATACAACGTAAATAGATTCTCTTTCTTTTCTAACGTTGGCTCCTTTGATATTCAACGACATCTTGTCACTTTTCTTTTCTTCGAGCACCCAGTCTCTATTGATCTCTCTGCTTCATGAACACTGACGTGCTTGCTTTCTTTCTTAGCGGCTCACTCCGCATTTGGCTTTTCAAGATAAGCTCCACTACACTTTTCGGGAGCGTTGGGTTTATGCCTTTTGAATCTTTGCTTATATGATGGAACACAGAACCGTCAAACTCTTAGGCAACAGAGTTTGGTTCTTGCTTACTAACGGGTTTTGACTCCTCTCAACCAGTAACCTACTTTTCGGCACTTGTTGAGACTCAAAGACTCAGGCTTCAACCCTTTTCTCTATCTCTGACATTGACTAACACAACTGCCCTGCCAAGGTGGCACTTTTGACACACTTGTGAAGTCACTAGTTAAACTGGGTTGTCTTCAAGGTCCAACCCAACACCCACAACTTGCACTCTGATACCAAATATCACGGTCATAACTTCTCAACTGTGCGACACCATGATATTTACTCAATCATGGTCAGCCTAAAGGCTATCTCTTGCCCATATATTCTTTTTCTCCAATCTTTTTACTCGGTCAGACCGTTAGGCAAGGTTCTTTCTGAGCATCAGCTTGATGAGTCTTACGTGGAAGCATCTTTGTACTTGATGACGACGTCGTCACCATCGTGCATTCGTACTTGACGCTTACAAGTCAACTTGTTCTTGGCAATGTACGCACCTCTTCTTACATTCCATTTAGCTCTCGGCCTCTTGGCCGTTCTCACTTGTCGGGATTGTATCGATATGGCAACATTCAACATTATAAGATAAGACGACATTTGCGACCATACCGTATCGTTTGCAGATACCGTGCCAGAGCACGGGTCTATATATCAACCTCCAACTATCTCGAGACAGCGTAATGTTGGCACACACGTGCCGTCAGACATTGTCCTTGAGTTACTCCTCCTCACAGGAAGTTATCCGAGACTCTCGTCTCGTGACATTTGCCCACACGCATGACACACTCGTGTGTCATGTGATAGCTTACTTACGCCAGAGGGCCTAGGGGTGGTGGAGAGCCAACACCATGCCTCTCCCTATAATACATTTTGCACAATTTTCCTTCTGGCAGACTTGCATATGAAAATGCCAAAACGTCACTTGTCATCGTAGAGTGCTAGTTTGAACTCCGATTGTTTTGAAATCTGGTGGGCTTGCGTGTTACATGGAAATACACTTAATTCCAGAAGCGTTTGTCAAAACTCCCAATTTTTCCTGGACCCTCTCGGGCGGCCCACGTTGGCCCTAGGGAATGCATGTTGACGCCCCTTTGAACATCATAGCCTGTTGTGGGATATTTGTGTCCATTCTCAACTTACTGTGTACTTCATCTTGGTGTGTTGAACGATGTATCATCCTCCTTGATCACATCGTGGCTTGTCCTAGCAGTCATTCATTGACCAATGTCGACGTGCTTGTCTAAGCCCGTCGAAGTGTCTGCTTGGATGAATGTCACAATCTAGATTCTCAATTCTAGGATTGTGACACTAAGCACGGTTAACTTTGGAGTTCCTATGATTAAGCCACCGAAAAGGAAAGTGCACCTTGTTGTTATAGATAGTAACTTTCAATTTTTTTAAGTGTTTCTTAATCTTACTTTCATGTTCTCAGGATCCCTCTTATTCAAATGTGATATTGGTTCATTCATGTCCCCCTACTAAACTTTAGGCATTACAATTACTTACTGAGTATTTTTATACTCAACCTTTCCTATGGTATGTTTTTCAGGTAAGAATAAGGACAAGGTGGATAATGGCAAGAAGAATCTGTAGGCGAGCCATAGGACTAGATTCAGCTTTCGCACAATTTTGTTTTATATATTTCTCATGCTATTGTTGGGTTTTATGTTTTAAAATTCGTAGATATTAAATGTAATCTGTTGACCGTTATTAATAAAGAGTTATAATTTCAATTTCAATAAATAGTTCTTGATTATTTTTGTCTAATTAATCCAATTCCAATAGACTAACATACTAAGTTGTTTTATGAGTCTTGAACTGTATGTAGAGAGATACAGGGATCATGTTCGAGATACAACTTAGAGGGTCTATAGTATACGGATAAGGTTGAGTACGACCCACTTTGTATTTGATACAAACACAATGATCTAACATGTTCGAATAGGTGACACACGTGTGGGGGTATCCTATGCACTGAGTTTGTATAATACTGGACCACAAAATAGTAACCACTAGATGTAACCCCGTTGACTACTTAGGTTTCTATTTCAAATAGGATGACCTAGGCAACTTATTCTTAATGCTGAGTGTATTATGAACTTTTGTTCACGAGGAATTGTCCTATGATTTGTATGGGTGAGAGTGGCCAGTTTGTCGACTCAATAAGCCTACCATTTTAAGGACAAGACCGAGTCGAAAGCTAGAAACATAATCACACAAGATGGATTTCACTCCTTTCTGACTTTAGGGTAAGTAGATGAGTGTTCACTTAATTGGTGTCTTCGGGACTTGAACAAATGACCCTACCCTCTATGGCACGAGAGGAATTTCTACTTATTGGTTGGCATAAGTAAGTTGTTCATTAGAGGAGCACTGGTATTTAAGGACTAAGAAGTAACCTAGGGGTAAAATGGTAATTTGATCTAGCTAGAGTTACGAACACTTGTGAAGGACTAACTTGTTGTTATTGATGTACATCCCTGGACACAAAAAATAAATCTACAGTGAGAAGAGTTCAGCTTTGAGTCTTTAGTGGAATGTACACATAGTTAACTAATATTGATTAATGTGGTTAATGAGTTTAGCCAATTAATCTCATATCATTGTAGCTTCTGATCTCTAGGTCTATGAAGTTCTCTTCCTAGCTCGTAAAGGGTAATGAGGTTAATATATCTTGTATATAATTTGAAATGTTCATATTAACTTAGGGAATTGATATAATGTATGGTGATACATTACAATATAAAGTTTATATTTTAATTAAACTTTATAATATAAATTTAATTTTGAATGTGATTGAAAATTAATTAATGAGAATAAAATATTTGAATGAGTTAAAATATTGATTTAATGTGAATTAAATTCATATTAAAACTATAGATTAAACTTAATGCGTATATGATACACATTAA
>JBBPDJ010037350.1:0-10074 GCA_037974625.1 Cucumis cinereus
TGGGCGCCTCCTTAGTACACCTCCAAGGAGCACCAACTGCGACCCTTGGCTCATTCTCCACTGACATAGACCTTGCCAGAAACCCGATCCCACAGTTATCGACCCATAATCGATGATCTAGTGGGGTGGAGGACGAAAACAAATAATAGAAACCTTTGGAAAACTAGTTTTGGTGACGAAAATAAAAACTGAGTTCGGTGCCTTTTTTTCGATTTTTTTGGAAACAATCTTCAAGGTTCCTAAAAATTCGGCCACTTACTAGTTAGACGTAAATTTTCAAAACTTTTTATTTTCTGCCAAAATTTGGTCATTTTTCGTAGGCTATAGCATTTGCCATTTTTCGGACGTTTTGGGCGCCTGCTTAGTACACCTCCAAGGAGCACCAACTGCGACCCTTGGCTCATTCTCCACTGACATAGACCTTGTCGGATACCCAATCACACAGTTATCAGCCCATACTCGATGATCTAGTGGGGTGCAGGACGAAAACAAGTAATAGAAACCGTTGAAAGACTAGTTTTGGCGTCGAAAATAAAAATCGAGTCCGGGGCCTTTTTTTCGACTTTTTTGGGAAAAATCTTCAAGGTTCACCAAAATGAGGCCACTTTCTAGTTAGACGTGACTTTTCAAGATTTTTTATTTTCGGCCAAAATGTTGTCATTTTTCGTATGCTATAAGGATTGACCTTTTTTCAGCCGTTTTGGTCACCTCCTTAGTACACCTCCAAGGAGCACCAACTGCGTCCCTTGGCTCATTCTCCACAGACATAGACCTTTCCAGAAACACTATCCCACAGTTATCAGCCATAACCGATGATCTAGTGGGGTGCAGGACGAAAGCAAATAAAAGAAACCGTTCGAAGACTAGTTTTGGCGCTCAAAATAAAAACTGAGTTCGAGTCCTTCTTTTTCGACTTTTTTGGGAAAAATCTTCAAGGTTCCACAAAATTAGGCAACTTACTAGTTAGACGTGAATTTTCAAGGGTTTTTATTTTCGGCCAAAATTTGGTCATTTTTCGTAGGCTAGCATTGGCAATTTTTCGAACGTTTTGGTCGCCTTCTTAAAATTATGTCATTTTTCGTAGTCTATAGCATTGACCATTTTTCGGACGTTTTGGGAGCTCCTTAGTACACCTCCAAGGAGCAAAAACTGCGACTCTCGGCTCATTCTCCACAAACATAGACCTTGCCAGAAACCCGATCCCACAGTTATCAGCCATAATCGATGATCTAGTGGGGTGGAGGACGAAAACAAATAATAGAAATCGTTGGAAAACTAGTTTTGACGTCAAAAATAAAAACTGAGTTCGGGGCCTTTTTTTCGACTTTTTTGGAAAAAAAGTTCAAGGTTCCTCAAAATTCGGCCACTTACTAGTTAGACGTGAATTTTCAAGACTTTTTATTTACGGCCAAAATTTGGTCATTTTTCGTAGGCTATAACATTGGCCAATTTTCGGACGTTTTGGGCGCCTGCCTAGTACATATCCAAGGAGCAACAACAACGACCCTTGGCTTATTCTCCACTGACATAGACTTTGTCGGAGACCCGATCCCAAAGTTATCAGCCCATAATCGATAATCTAGTGGGGTGAAGAACATAAACAAATAATAGAAACCGTTGGAAGACTAGTTTTGGCGTAGAAAATAAAAACTGAGCCCGTGGCCTTTTTTTTCATCTTTTTTGGGAAAAATATTCAAGGTTCCTCAAAATTAGTCCACTTACTAGTTAGACGTGAATTTTAAAGAATTCTTATTTTTGGCCAAAATTTTGTCATTTTTCGTAGTCTATAGCATTGGCCATTTTTCGGATGTTTTGGGCGCCTCCTTAGTACACCTCCAAGGGGCACACTGTGACCCTCGGCTCATTCTCCACAGACATAGACCTTGCCAGAAACCTGATCCCACAGTTATCATCCCATAATCGATGATCTAGTGGGGTGGAGGACGAAAACAATTAATAGAAACCGTTGGAAAACTAGTTTTGACGTCGAAAATAAAAACTGATTTCGGGGCTTTTTTTCCGACTTTTTTGGAAAAAATCTTCAAGGTTCCTCAAAATTCGCCCACTTACTAGTTAGACGTGAAGTTTCAAGACTTTTTATTTACGGCCAAAATTTGGTCATTTTTCGTAGGCTATAACATTGGCCATTTTTCGGACGTTTAGAACGCCTGCTTAGTACACCTCCAAGGACCACCAACTGCGACCTTTGGGTCCTTCTCCATTGACATAGACCTTGCCAGAAACCCTATCCCACTGTTATCAGCCCATAATCGATGATCTAGTGGGGTGCAGGACGAAAACAAATAATAGAAACCGTTCGGAGAATAGATTTTGCGGTCAAAATACAAACTGAGTCCGAAGCCTGATTTTTCGACTCTTTTGGGAAAAATCTTCAAGGTTCCATAAAATTAGACCACTTACTAGTTGGACGTGAATTTTCAAGGGTTTTTATTTTCGCCCAAAATTTGGTAATTTTTCGTAGGCTATCATTGACAATTTTTCGGACGTTTTGGGCCCCTCCTTAGTACACCTTCAAGGAGCACCAACTGCAACCCTTGGCTCATTCTCCACTGACATATACCTTTCCGGAGACCCGATCACACAGTTATCAGCCCATAATCGATGATCTAGTGGGGTGCAGCATGAAAACAAATAATAGAAACCGTTGGAAGACTAGTTTTGGCACCAAAATTAAAAACTGAAACCGTGGCCTATTTTTTCGACTTTTTTGGGGAAAATCTTTAAGGTTCCTTAAAATTAGGCCACTTACTAGTTAGACGTGAATTTTCAAGGCTTTTTATTATTGGCCAAAATTTGGTCATTTTTTGTAACCTTTTTAGCATTTGCCATTTTCTAGATATTTTGACAATCTCCTTAGTACACCTCCAAGGAGCACCAACTGCGACCATTTGCTTATTCTCCACTGAGCTAGACCTTGCCAGAGATCCGATCCCACAGTTATCAGCCCATAATCGATGATATAGGGAGGTGCAGGACGAAAACAAATAATAAAAACCGTTGAAAAACTAGTTTTGGCGTCGAAAATAAAAACTGAGTCTGAGGCTTATTTTTTCGACTTTGTTTGGAAAAAATCTTCAAGGTTCCTCAAAATTAGCCCACTTACTAGTTAGAAGTTAATTTTCAAGGCTTTTTATTTTCGGAAAAAATTTGGTCATTTTTCGTAGGCTATAGCATTGGCAATTTTTCCGACGTTTTTGGCACCTTCTTAGTAAATCTCCAAGGAGCACCAATTGCGACCCTTCGCTCATTCTCCGCTGACATTGTCCTTGTAAGAGACTCGAACCCACAGTTATCAACCCATAACGATGATCTAAGGGGGTGCAGGACGAAAACAAATAATAGAAACCGTTGAAAGACTTGTTTTAGCGCCAAAAATAAAAACTGAGTCAGTGCCTATTTTTTAAACTTTTTCGGAAAAAATCTTCATTGTTCCTCAAAATTAGGCCACTTACTAGTTAGACGTGAATTTTCAAGGCTTTTTATTTTCGACCAAAATTTGGTCATTTTTTGTAGGCTATAGGAATGACTATTTTTCCGACGTTTTGGGCACCTCCTTAGTACACCTCCAAGAAGCATCAACTGCGACCCTTGGATCATTCTCCACTGACATAGACCTTTCCAGAGTCCCGATCCCACAGTTATCAACCCATAATCGATGATTTAAGGGGGTGCAGGACGAAAACAAATAATAGAAACCGTTGAAAGACTTGTTTTAGCGCCAAAAATAAAAATTGAGTCCGGGGCATATTTTTTAAACTTTTTCGGGAAAAATCTTCATTGTTCCTCAAAATTAGTCCACTTACTAGTTAGACGTGAATTTTCAAGGCTTTTTATTTTTGGCCAAAATTTGGTCATTTTTCGTAGGATATAGCGTTGGCCATTTTTCAGACGTTTTGGGCACCTCCTTAGTAAATCTCCTCGGAGCACCAATTGCGACCCTTGGCTCATTCTCCACTGACATTGTCCTTGCAAGAGACCCGAACTCACAGTTATCCGCCCATAATCGATTATCTAGAGGGCCCAGAACGAAAAAAAATAATAGAAACCGTTGGAAGACTAGTTTTAGCGTCGAAAATAAAAACTGTGTTCGGGGTTTATTTTGTCGACTTTTTTGAGAAAATCTTCAAGGATGCTCAAAATTAGCCCACTTACTAGTTAGACGTGAATTTTCAAAGCTTTTTATTTTCGACCAAAATTTTGCCATTTTTCGTAGGCTATAGCATTGACCATTTTTTCGACGTTTTGGGCACCTCTTTAGTACACATCCAAGAAGCACTAACTGCGACCCTTGGCTCATTCTCCACAGACATAGACCTTTCCAAAGACCCGATGCCACAGTTATCAGCCCATAATCGATGATCTAAGGGGGTGCAGGATGAAAAAAAATAATAGAAACCGTTCAAAGACTTCTTTTAGCGCCAAAAATAAAAACTGAGTCCAGGGCCTATTTTATCAACTTTTTTGGAAAAAATCTTAAATCTTCCTCAAAATTAGGCCACTGACTAGTTCGACGGGAATTTTCAAGGCTTTTTATTTTCGGCCAAAATTTGGTTATTTTTCGTACGCTATAGCTTTGGCCATTTTTCCTACGTTTTTGGGCACCTCCTTAGTACACCTCCAAGAAGCACCAACTGCGACCCTTGGCTCATTCTCCGCTGACATTGACCTTACCAGAGACTCGAACCCACAGTTATCCGCCCATTATCGATGATCTAGGGGGCCCAGAACGAAAACAAATAATAGAAACCGTTGGAAGACTAGTTTTGGCGTCGAAAATAAAAACTGAGTCTGGTGCCTATTTTTTCGACTTTTTTGGAAAAATCTTCAAGGATCCTCAAAATTAGCCCATTTACTAGTCAGACGTGAATTTTCAAGGCTTTTTATTTTCGGCCAAAATTTGGTCATTTTTCGTAGTCTTTAGCATTGGCCATTTTTCCGACATTTTGGGCACCTCCTCAGTAAATCTCCAAGGAGCACCAATTGCGACCCTTGGCTCATTCTCCGCTGACATTGACCTTGCCAGATACCCGAACCCACAGTACTCCGCCCATAATCGATGATCTAGGGGGTCTAGAACGAAAATAAATTATAGAAACCGTTGGAAGACTAGTTTTTGCGTCGAAATTAAAAATTGTGTTCCTGCCCTATTTTTTCGATGTTTTGGGCACCTCTTTAGTACACATCCAAGAAGCACCAATTGCGACCATTGGCTCATTCTCCACTGACATAGACCTTTACAGAGATCCGATCTCACAATTATCAGCCGATAATCGTGGATCTAAGGGGGTGCAGGACGGAAACAAATAACAGAAACCGTTGAAAGACTTGTTTTAGCGCCAAAAATAAAAACTGAGTCCGGTGCCAATTTTTTCAACTCTTTTGGGAAAAATCTTCAAGCTTCCTAAAAATTAGGCCACTTACTGGTTAGACGTGAATTTTGAAGGTTTTTTATTTTCGGCCAAAATTTGGTCATTTTTCGTAAGCTATAACATTGGCCATTTTTCCGAAGTTTTGGGCACCTCCTTAGTAAATCTCCAAGGAGCACCAATTGCAACCCTTGGCTAATTCTCCGCTTACATTGACCTTGTCAGAGACCCGATCCCAAAGTTATCTGCCCTAATCGATGATCTAGGGGGTCCAGAACGAAAACAAATAACAGAAACCGTTGAAAGATTTGTTTTAGCGCCAAAAATAAAAACTGAGTCCGGGGCCTATATTTTCCACTTTTTCGGAAAATCTTCAAGGATGCTCAAAATTAGCCCTCTTACTAGTTAGACCTGAATTTTCAAAGCTTTTTATTTTCGACCAAAATTTTGCCATTTTTCGTAGGCTATAGCATTGGCCATTTTTCCGACATTTTGGGCACCTCTTTAGTACACATCCAAGAAGCATCAACTGCGACCCTTGGCTCATTCTCCATAGACATAGACCTTTCCAGAGACTCGATCCCACAGTTATCAGCCCATAATCGATGATCTAAGGGGGTGCAGGTTGAAAACAAATAATAGAAACCGTTGAAAGACTTGTTTTAGCGCCAAAAATAAAAACTGTGTCCGGGGCCTATTTTTTTAACTTTTTTGGAAAAAATCTTCAAGCTTCCTCAAAATTAGGCCACTGACTAGTTAGACGGGAATTTTCAAGGGTTTTTATTTTCGACCAAAATTTGGTTATTTTTCGTAGGCTATAGCTTTGGCCATTTTTCCTACATTTTGGGCACCTCCTTAGTACACCTCCAAGGAGCACCAATTGCAACCTTTGGCTCATTCTCGGCTTAGATTGACCTTGCCAGAGACCCGATCCCACAGTTATCCGCTCATAGTCGATGATCTAGGGGGTCCAGAACGAAAACAAATAATAGAAACCATTGGAAGACTACTTTTGGCGTCAAAAATTCAAACTGAGTCCGGGGCCTATATATTCGACTTTTTTGGGAAAATGTTCAAGGATCCTCAAAATTAACCCACTTACTAGTTAGACGTGAATTTTCAAGGCTTTTTTTTTTTTTGTACAAAATTTGGTCATTTTTCGTAGGCTATGGCATTGGCCATTTTTCTGACGTCTTGGGCACCTCTTTAGTACACATCCAAGAAGCACCAATTGCGACCTTTGGCTCATTCTCCACTGACATAGACCTTTCTAGAGACCTGATCCCACTGTTATCAGCCCATAATCGATGATCTAAGGGGGTGCAGGACGAAAACAAATAATAGAAACCGTTGAAAGACTTCTTTTATCGCCAAAAATAAAAACTGAGCACGGGGCCTATTTTTTCAACTTTTTTGGGAAAACTCTTCAAGCTTCCTTAAAATTAGGCCACTTACTAGTTAGACGTGAATTTACAAGGCTTTTTCTTTTCGGCCAAAATTTGGTCTTTTTTCGTAGGCTATATCATTGGCCATTTTTCGTACGTTTTGGGCACCTCCTTAGTAAATCTCCAAGGAGCACCAATTGCAACCCTTGGCTCATTTTCTGCTTACATTGACCTTTCCAGAGACCCGAACCCACAGTTATCCACCCATAGTTGATGATCTAGGGGGTCCAAAACGAAAACAAATAATAGAAACCGTTGGAAGACTACTTTTAGCGTCAAAGATAAAAACTGAGTCAGGGGCCTATATATTAGACTTTTTTGGGAAAATCTTCAAGGATCCTCAAAATTAACCCACTTACTAGTTAGACGTGAATTTTCAATACTTTTTATTTTCGACAAAAATTTGGTCATTTTTCTTAGGCTATAGCATTGGCCATTTTTCCGACGTTTTGGGCACCTCTTTAGTACACATCCAAGAAGCACCAACTGCGACCCTTGGCTCATTCTCCACTGATATAGACCTTTCCAGAGACCTGATCTCACAGTTATCAGCCCATAATCGATCATCTAAGGAGGTGCAGGACGAAAACAAGTAATAGAAACCGTTGAAAGCCTTGTTTTAGCGCCAAAAATAAAAACTGAGTCCGGGGCCTATTTTTTCAACTATTTTGGGAAAAATCTTCAAGGTTCCTCAAAATTAGGCCACTGACTAGTTAGACGTGAATTTTCAAGGCTTTTTTATTTTTGGCCAAAATTTGGTCATTTTTCGTAACCTTTTTAGCATTTGCCATTTTCTGGATGTTTTGAGCATCTCCTTAGTACACCTCCAAGGAACACCAACTGCGACCATTGGCTAATTCTCCACTGAGATAGACCTTGCCAGAGATTCGGTCCCATAGTTATCAGCCCATAATCGATGATCTAGGGGGGTGCAGGATGAAAACAAATAATAAAAACTGTTGGAAGACTAGTTTTCGCGTCGAAAATAAAAACTGAGTCCGGGGTTTATTTTTTCGACTTTGTTTGGAAAAAATCTTCAAGGTTCCTCAAAATTATGCCACTTACTAGTTAGACATGAATTTTCAAGGCTTTTTATTTTCGGCCAAAATTTGGTTATTTTTCGTAACCTAGAGCATTGGCCATTTTTCGGTCGTTTTGGGCGCCTTCATAGTAAACCACCAAGGAGCACCAACTGCGACCCTTTTTTCATTCTCCGCTGACATAGACCTTGCCAAAGATCCGATCCTTCAGTTATCAGCCAATAATGGATGATCTAGGGGGGTGCATGACGAAAATAAATAATAGAAATCGTTAGAAGACTAGTTGTAGGGCCGAAAATAAAAACTGAGTTCGGGGCCTATTTTTTCGACTTTTTTGGGAAAAATCTTCAAAGTTCCTCAAAATTAGGCCACTTACTAGTTACACATGAATTTTCAAGGCTTTTTATTTTCTGCCAAAATTTGGTCATTGTTCGTAGGCTAGCATTGGCCATTTTCCCGACATTTTAAGCGACTCCTTAATAAACCTTCAAGGAGCACCATTTGCGATCCTTTTCGCATTCTCAGCTGACATAGACCTTGCCAGAGACCCGATCCCACAGTTATCAGCCCATAATAGATGATCTACGGCGTGCAGGACGAAAACAAATAATAGAAACCGTTGGATGACTTGTTTTAGTGCCGAAAAATAAAACTGAGTCCGGGGAATATTTTTTCATTTTTTTTTGGGAAAAAATTTCCAAGGTTCTTCAAAATTAGGCCACTTACTAGTTAGACGTGAATTTTCAAGGCTTTTTATTTTTTGCCAAAATTTGGTCATTTTTCGTAACATTTAGCATTGGTCATTTTTCGGATGTTTTGGACATCTCCTTAGTACACCTCCAAGGAGCACCAACTGCGACCATTGGCTCATTCTCCACTGACATAGACCTTTCCAGAAATCCGATCCCACAGTTATCAGCCCATAATCGATGATCTAGGGGGGTGCAGGATGAAAACAAATAAAAGAAACCGTTGGAAGACTAGTTTTAGCGACGAAAATAAAAACAGAGTCTGAGGCCTATTTTTTCGGCTTCTTTTGAAAAAAATCTTCAAGATTCCTCAAATTAGGCCACTTACTAGTTAGACGTGAATTTTCAATGCTTTGTATTTTCAACCAAAATTTGGTCATTTTTCGTAACCAATAGCATTGGCCATTTTTCGGACATTTTGGACGCCTCCTTAGTAAACCTTCAAGGAGTACCAACTGCGACCATTGGCTCATTCTCCACTGACATAGACCTTTCCAGAGATCCGATCCCACAGTTATTAGCCAATAATCGATGATCTAGGGGGGTGCAGGATGAGAACAGATAATAGAAACCGTTGGAAGACTAGTTTTGGCGCCGTAAATAAAAACTGAGTCCGGGGCCTATTTTTTGACTTTTTTGGGAAATATCTTCAAGCTTCCTCAAAATTAGGCCACTTAATAGTTAGACGTGAACTTTTAAGGCTTTTTATTTTCTGCCAAAATTTGGTCATTGTTTGTAGGCTATAGCATTGGACATTTTTCGGATGTTTTGGACGCCTCCTTTGTAAACCTCTAAGGAGCACAAACTGCGACCCTTTTTTCATTCTTCGCTGACATAGACCTTGCCAGAGATTTGATCCCGTAGTTATCAGCCAATAATCGATAATCTAGGGGGATGCAGGACGAAAACAAATAATAGAAACCGTTGGAAGACTTGTTTTATTGCCGAAAATAAAAATTGAGTCCGAGGCCTATTTTTTCTACTTTTTTGGGAAAAATCTTCAAGGTTCCTCTAAATTAGGCCACTTACCAGTTAGACGTGCATTTTCAAGGCTTTTTATTTT
Organism: Cucumis cinereus; assembly: GCA_037974625.1. Classification (NCBI taxonomy): domain Eukaryota; kingdom Viridiplantae; phylum Streptophyta; class Magnoliopsida; order Cucurbitales; family Cucurbitaceae; genus Cucumis; species Cucumis cinereus. Next base: position 9,685 of record JBBPDJ010037350.1, read on the forward strand.
CTGCCAAAATTTTGTCATTGTTCGTAGGCTATAGCATTGGCCATTTTTTGGACGTTTTGGGCGCCTCCTTAGTAAACCTCCAAGGAGCACCAACTGCGACCCTTTTCTCATTCTCCGCTGACATAGACCTTGCCAGAGACACGATCCCAAAGTTATCAGCCCATAATCGATGATCTAGGGTGGTGCAGGACGAAAACAAATAATAGAAACCTTTGGAAGACTTGTTTTAGTGCTGAAAATAAAAACTGAGTCCGGGGACTAATTTTTCGATTTTTTTGGGAAAAATCTCCAACGTTCTTCAAAATTAGGCCAATTACTAGTTAGACGTGAATTTTCAAGACTTTTTATTTTCGGCCAAAATTTGGTCATTTTTCGTAGGCTATAGCATTG
>JBBPDJ010037351.1:0-10066 GCA_037974625.1 Cucumis cinereus
AAGGTCTCTATACTATTCCTCCCAAATTCCCACAGAAAAATCCAAGTTGGTTCCCACAAACCAAACCCCATTTACTCGGAGGATAGGAGAGGTCCAGATTGGTGGTGGGTTCAATTAGGAGTTTTGTAGATTTCAGAGCCTGCATTAAAAGTAAGTTTTTTTTCTTCTTTGTACTTTATCTAAAAGCATGTTTAGCCTCAGTAAAAATTTTTCCAATGTATGGTATTTTAAATTTTCCCAAAATAAAATTGAGATGATTCTGAATTTCTTCCGCTGCGATGGATTTTTATCCCATCAAGTATTTCATTCTCAATATCATTATCATTCATTAACACATCCCCCGCGTTGTTTTCTTAATAAATAATAAGATTCTTACATTTTCTAGCTGAGGCCCATCTGTGGAAGAAGCTTGAGTTTTCGTCTCCCTCTTTAAACCATTGGAGTTTACATTTTTGAGCCCACAAAACTTATTCTTTAAATACTGAATCCATCAGTTCCTTTTTCAAAGAATCCTTTTCTTGCAAGTTGATATCATCAAGAGGAGCTACATCTTCCATAAGGTCAATTGAATTAATTTTGTCCAGCAGAGCTTGCTTCTTTTCCATTATGTTGCCAAAAGTTTCTCTGTTGCATTGCTTTAGGTAGGATTTAAGGCCTTTAAGTCTATCCAAAAAGGAATAAATAGGCCACCCTTCCACCTTCAAACTAGCCCACCAATTCTCCACATTCTTAAGAAACAGATGATGCTGAAGCTACACATTCTCACATATAAAAGAGGTAGGGCCCCAAGTGTGAGCACCTAACGACAGGATAATGGCGAAATGGTCTGAAGTAGGTCTTGGAAGTCTATTAAACTTGGCCTCTTTGAAGAAATCCCACCAGCCACCAGTGATAAAGAAACGATCAATTCTGGAAGCAGTCGGGCGCACACCAGATCTAGATAAGGTAAATCCCGTTGCTAAGAGGAATATCATTGAAATTCAACGGACCCAACAAGTTGTTAAACATCCGCATGCTTCTAGTGTCTCTACCCCCCGAAGATTTTTCGTGAGCCCATCTAACCACATTAAAATCACCACCTAAACACCAAGCTTCTTTACATAAGCCGAATAGACTACCCAACTCCCACTAGAACTCATCCCTCTTTTTATAAGAAGATGACCCATACACACATGTGATCCATCCACTACACTCATTGTTAGTATGACAGAAAATAGAGATGGAAAACAGACCTTGAAGCGAGTCAGTGACCGTGATGGAGTCTTCCTTCCACATTAGAATGATACCACCTGAGACACCCACTGCATTCAAGGCCACCCATCTTATGCGCCGGCTGCTCCAAATAGATTTAATCAGTTGCCTATCCACCTCTTCTAACTTAGACTCTTGCAGAATGACCACATCCGGATTGTACTTAGAAATAGTATCCTTGACTAAAATCCTCTTAGAACGAACATTTAAGCCTCCCACATTCCATGAAAGCGCTAACATGGGGAAAGAGATGAGCCCTTAGAAGAAGTGCCTCTATCTTCGATCTTCTCCTTTTTTCACGTATTTATCAACGCTTTGACTTCTCTTGCTAATTTTTTTGAACTGTTTAACGCTCCATTTTTCCTCTGCGCTTTTCTTTTTCTCACTATTGGCCGAATGCAAAGATTATGTTCCATCAATACAGCTACTAATTCTTTACTAAGTGGAAACTGATGCTTAGCGCCATCCATTTCTACCATTTCAGATTCGCTTTCCAATTTATCTTCATGAGCTACATTAATCGAGTTGGGAAGTGGACTCTCTACAACAACTATTTGTTGAGAGCTTTCTCCTGCCTCCACCACTTCCTCGTTACTCACAAACAATCTATTCAACTCCATCGAGCAATCCGAAGTTTCTTCCACTCCCTCCTCATCCAAGGGCAAAAATCTATTTTCTGTAAAAGAGATGTCAATGTTAGATAATTCAAAATTCGAAGAGCAATCGGTCCCATCTGTTCTATCATTATCTGTCGGGGATGGGTCTTTCTTTTCACTATATTTGGAGCGTATAGGAGTTTTCTTAAAAAAAGAGTGAACTTCATCATTTTCCGCAAAAGTAATCTTTTTCAATTGTGACTTAGACTCTTTTAGTCCAGAGCAGTCCATTTTTTTACTGTCTGGCTGAGACACAACAATGGCTTCTTTCGGGATTTTAGAAAAAGAGGATCCATCTTTGTCAATGTCTTCTACAATAATTTCTTTGCCTTTTGTCTTTTCTGGGCTCATAGTCAACTCAGGGCCCATATCGTTAGACCTGGGCGCCAAAAGATTTGAATATCCTGTCAACCCATGTGTATCTGTCTCTTCTGCTGTAAAGGACGACTCTGATCAACTTTCTCTCTCATCCTGTCTGGCAAACCATTGTGGGACGTCACATCAGTAATCAGTCTTCTATCCGAGTTTTTAACCCTCCAAATATCCACCGAGTTACACCTCGGGTTGGCCGACCCTTTGAAAAAATTCTGAGCAACCTCCAACGAAAAAGATCTATGGATTCCGGTGACTTTGTCCACTAGGAGCTTTGGGTCTTGAAACGTTACAATCTGCACTAAAAAATTATCATTCCCATCAATTAGCTCCATTTTCGTTTGCAAAAAACCGTAGTAGTTTTCTTTAACCTTAATAGCCACCTCAAGGCATTCAATGAGAGTTGAGTTCTCATCAGCAAATTCCATATAACCACCCAGCAAGTTGCCTATCTTCTTAAAAATTCAATGCACTCCATAAATGCAAAGGGACATTTCTTAATTTTACCCACCCTCCATACGAAGAAACACAATTCATTCTTCCATGCTTCTTATGGTCCCACCTCTCCATTTTCAGCGTAAAATGTCTATAGGTAGCCCAACCTCTATTTGCACACAGTAAGCTGGCCATGGTATGATCTGGACACTTCAACAAAGCCTTGTCTGGGTGGAAAGAATTTATAATAAAATGTCCTATTTGATTTTCTATTGCCTCTAAAATTCTCATCCAGTCATCATGAAAATCTCTTTTTGTAACAATAATAGTATCCTCCCAGCAAATGTCCTGAACCATCATTTTGATATTGTCCTTGTTCATATTTCTTTTGGCAGCTTCAGGCAATAAAATAGGTCTCCTGTTCCACGCATTCACCACCGAGAGGGCTGTTCGGGGTTTTTCTTGATGCTTCTGATCTTCGCTCAATCTCATATCTTCTCCATTAAGGAAGTTTAAAAGGAGCCATCTAAACCTCTTCCAAGCACTATAATCTATTCGAGCCGGAACAACAAGGTTTTCTTTTTTTCAGAATGCATCACTTTTGAAATCTCTAAGAAACTCCCTCTCTTATTCGAAGTCTTCTGTATCCATATGAATCCACCAACACACGAAGTTTTCCTGAAGAATTTTTACGGTTTCGGAGTGTTTAAAACTTCTTCCAGAGCATCCATTAGCCATACCACAACAATCTCTTCCCCCATAAGGTTGTAGGTTCTATTCTGATGGTTTTCACAAATTCTAATCACCCTTCCTCTACTTCTTCTATCAAACTCACTGCTAAAGTTTTTATTTTCAATTTTTGTCGAAAGCTTCTTGCCCATCTTCATACCACACAAAGAGAAGAAGACCCCTTTACTTACCAGAGAGAACCGGAGAATGGTGGTTCAGATCAGACGGAGGCCATCGGGAAAGAGAGAGAGAGAGAGAATTTCCCAAAAAATCTTTTTTTCTTCTGTTAATTCACCACAAGTATTAGTACTCTTTTTCTTTTCTCAATCTCTCATTTTCTCTCAATCTCACATTTTCTTTTGTTGCAACTTCTTCTCTTCTTTTCTCTAACTTTTCTTGATCAATAAGCACATTTTTACATGTTATCAGAATTTCCAAAGAAAACTCTTTCGTCTTGTACCTTAACATGTATTTGAAGTTTTTCTACAAATGAGGTAATTTATCAGTTAAAATAGCAACTTGAATTGTTCATATATAACCATACATTCACTCGTTATTTCATGAGTAATCTTCTACAGTTCATGAGATTGTGCCTCTACAGATCGATCATCCGTCATCAGTTAATTCAAGTATCGACTGACTGCATACTTTTTCTAACCAGCTTCTTTGGTGTCATACTTCTTTTGTAAGGCATCCAAAACTTCTTTTGCTATAGAAATCGTACAATAATAGTCATACAAATAATCAGTAAAACCGTTTAAGATAAGGTTTTTGCAAATAAAGTCATTTTCCCTCCATACGTCGAAATCCTTGATCTGTTGCTTAGTTGGATCGATTTTTGGAACTTCTGGCTTCTTAGTGGTGCATGTGTTGGCAACCCTTTTCATGGTTAGTAAGAACAACATTTTTATTTCTATCGCTTGAAATGTGCTCCTTCGAATCGTAATAGCAATTGAGATCACTGGACAACATAAAATCATTTTGCGTTGAGCCGGTCATCGTGTAGCAGAAAAGAAACATCTTAAAATTGTTAGAATTGGTACTGTGTAAAGGATCGATATGACAACCCTAGATGAAGGTAAATGCGGTTAATTAATGATTTTTTTTTATCTAAGTGGGCTCAATTAAACAAATTAACAAACTTTTTGAAGAGATAAGAGGTCTTGTGCAGCGGAAGATTTAATAGAATCGTTACTAAAATTTAATTGAGGAAAAAAAATACCTATACATTGGAAATAATTACAGAAACAATGTATGTAAAATAGTAACGCTAAGTATGCATATAGGAAAATAAATAAAATTTTAGAGAAAAAATTTGAAACTTACTTTCATTGTCGACTCTGAATCTACAAATCACCAAATGTATGAAGCCACCATCACTTGTAACCTTTCCTATCCTGTGAGTGGATGAGGTTTGATTTGTGGGAACCTTTTTTGAACCATTTGGTTTGAGAGTAAAGAACATGGAATGGGTATGGGTTTACAAAGTCCACGTTTGGTTTATGGGTTTTATTTTTTACCTTGGAAATATGGCTAGTCAGCTCAAAGGAGAGGAAAAGTATGCCCGTTGAAAAGAAGGGTTTTTGGAAGAAAAGAAAAGAAGGCATCCTTGCGTAGTAGTGCTGGGTTTTGGGGGAAAAGAAAAGCAGAGCAAAGTTGTATATTCGACACATCTTCTCCAGGTATCTTCTTCTTCCTTGCAACATATTATCTAGGTATTTGTGTGATTTTTGTGCAGTATTTCGAAAGGAATAATGTTGTTTATCGTCAGGAGATAAACAAGGGTATTATAAAAAGGTTTTTGTGCGATATTTCAAAGGAATAAGGTTTTTTATCGCCAGGGGACAAACAGGGGTAGTATATACAAGTTTAGGGTTTAGAGAAATTCAAAATGGATATGGGATTTTTGGTTTCAGCTTGATTTTCCACGAATTATAGAATTTTTGAAATCTAACCAAATCAAATTCAAAATCGATGGAACGAGGAAGAGAGAGAGAAAATGCAACTTGAATTTTCACAAAATCAGCTCACAAAATCTAATGATTTAATGAAGCCAGAAACCTATTTTTAATAAAAAAAAAATGTGATCTGCAGACAGTCGAGTTTAATGATTAGGGGAAAAACATTGTTTTCAATGAGCTTATGCAGAGAAGTTCTAGCCACTTGTTATTGTATCTAGCCACTTTTGCCTTGTAAAGATTACTGATAAAGTTAGGAGGATTTGAACCCTTTTAAACTATTATTTTCTGAAGACTTGAGCAAAGCTCCAAACAAAATTAGACCTTAATAAAATAAGACTTGCAGAGAGAGGACAATAATGGTTGTTTTGTTTGTTTTGTTTCATCTGGGTTGTTTGGATGTTGTTCTTTTGTTTATATTTAACCAATGAATTATCATTCATTATAATTGAACTAATGATGGGATAAAATATGTTTTTATCATGCAGATATGAATCTCATATATTCAGCTATTGATCAACAAATTCTTATTATCTTGTTGTCCTATTTAGAGATGATAAAAACAAACAATGAAAACATATTTTTTTTATTGATAGTAATATTATTGTATAAAGAACAAACACCTAACAAAATGAGGGGAAGTTCTTTGTATAGACAACGAATTAAACAGTTAAACTTTTTTCATCTAATTCATGAGAGTGATTTAGCATGTTTCGAGTCGACACGAATGAATAGGAGATGTTTTACTATATTATGTCATATGCTTAAAACAACTGGCAAGCTAAGAGGCACGACAAATGTAGAAGTTGAGGAAATGGTTGTCATATTCTTACACATCCTTGCACATGATGTTAAAAGTAGAGTTATACGTCGACATTTTGCACATTTAGGAGAAACAACTAATAGACACTTTAATAAAGTTTTGAACTCTGTGTTACCATTACATGAGTTATTACTTAAACATCTCGAGGTTGTTCCTGGCAATTGCTTGGATGAAAAATGGAAGTGGTTTAAGGTAATTTTTGTTTTATAGGTTTATTCATATTTAAATAGTAGCAAGTGGTCTTAATTAATTTAAAGTATTTTTTGTCTTTAGAATTGTCTAGGTGCATTAGATGGAACATATATTAAAGTCGATAGACCTAGGCATCGAACCAGAAAGAATGAAATTGCTACTAATGTTTTAGGTTTTTGCTCCCAAGATGTGTAATTTATCTATGTTTTACCTGGATGGGAAGGTTCAGCTTCTGACTCAAGAGTTTTACAAGATGCTATATCTAGAATGAATGGATTAAAGATTCCAAAAGGTACCATGTATAATATTAGGATTGATTTGTAGATGGGTTGGACTATTATATACAATTTTGGATTAGAAACACATTTTACATACATTCTCAAGTATTTCATCAATGTATTTAGGTTGTTACTATCTATGTGATGCTAGCTATACAAACGGAGAAGGATTTTTGGCTCCTTATAGAGGACGACAATATCATTTAAATGATTGGATGAAAGGATACCAACCAAGAACTCTAGCTAAATTTTTTAATATGAAGCATTCATCTGTGAGAAATGTAATAGAATGAACATTTGGACTATTAAAAGGTCGATGGGCTATTCTTCAAGGAAAATCTTATTATCCAGTAAAAGTTCAATGTCGCATGATCACAACTTTTGTTGTCTCATTCATAATCTCATAAGAAGAAAAATGCATGTAGATCCATTAAAAGAAGATGAAGTTGGAGACATTCATTCAAGTACTTTTGACATGGATAGTGATCGAATAACACATGTTGAATGTTCAAACGAATGGACCAATTGGAGAGATAACTTAGCAATTAAGATGTTTGAGGAGTGGAAAAGCAATAGATATTAGTATTGGAATGTTTTATTGTGATGTAAACATGCACTGTGTTGCAAGCTTTTATGAAACATTATGAACTGTTAGTTTGCTACTTATTTCATCTTTATGGTATGTGATGTATGTTTTCAGTTTCATACTATATTATATGTGAAGGTTTGAGTTTAATAATTTAATATGTAATGTGAACCATAGATATGAATGTCAAGAAACAACCTACAACTGTTTCAAGTAGGTCAAAACTCATGTGGAGTAAGATAGAAGATAAGCAATTAGTAGAATACTTATTGAAGTTATCTAACATTGGCACATGAAAGGGGGATAATGGCACTTTCAAACCAAGATTTCTCAATCACGTAGAGAAATGGATGGCTGAAAAAATTCCTAACCGTGAAGTTAAGGCTCAACCACACATAGAGTCTAGAGTTAAATTCTTTAAGAAGCGATATAATTCAATAGCTAAAAAATGTTAGGCCCAAATTGCAGCAGCTTTGGATGGAATGATAAAGAAAAGTTCATAGAAGTAAAAAAAGATATATTTGATGAATGGATAAAGGTAAATGTAGATTTTTTATTGCTAGTATAATATTACCATGTAGTTATTGAAATATATTAAAATTTGATTTATATTTGTTTTCACAGAGTCATCCTAATGCAAAAGAACTGAGAAACAAGTCTTTTTCGTTCTACGAACAGTTAGCCATTGTTTTTGAAAAAGATAAAGCCAATGGATTTGGTGCAGAAGATCTAGTTGACATGTTTGAAGCAGTGGAGCGAGAAATGAACAACGATTTTTGGAGAGAAATGAATGATTTTTATGTGTCTGATCCACCAATAGTTGGAGGGGAAGAAATCGATGGACCTATATCAATGAGTGAAGCAACAACAAATACACAATCTACCGCACATACATCAAATATGTCTAATAAGAAAAGATCAAGAAGTGTGGACCCATTGGTAGCAGCAGTGAATAGTCTTAAGAATGTTATGAGTAGTCATCTTTGAAGTTCTAATGATAATATTCAATAAGTTGCTTTGTTTTATCGACAGGTAGCTAAACGAGAGTCTACAAGAGAAGAACGTCGAAACTCATTAGTCAGTGAAATTAGAAAGGTAAACAGATTAAGTGTTCGACAAAGACAAAAGCAGGTAAGATTATCACTAAAGACCAATCTCAAATTGACTATTTCTTTAATCTTCCAAATGATGAAAGATATGAATTCATAATGGAGGTTCTGCAAGAAGACGTTGATTCTTAAACTATGAGAATATCGTTGTATCTTCTATATAATCGAAAACTTTCTAACGTGTTGTACATGGATAATTATATATATATGTGGTGGTCTTCTCAGATGATGTGTACTCTTTATTTTGAGCTAGCATGTCCGTGCTTGCTAAATATCTTAATTTCTTTTAATTAGTTATATGCTTTATTATTGTACAAAATTGTTAAAAGTCTGATCACATAATTTAAACAAAAATAACATTTACTTGGGTGAAATTTTATACTATTCACATGCAACACCAAACAAATGATTACTTATTCCTAGGAAATGTTGATAATATTTCTTGCACAACCAAATGCAGTTATAATTAATTACCAGACATCTTATTCCCATGCATTATATTTACAGACATAATTTATTCCCAGCAATCTTATTCTCATTCCAAGTTCCTCAAACCAAACGGCCCCTTTGGGACTTGCGAACTTTTTGGAGAGAAAATTGTAGAGAAATAGTGTAACATCCCAAAAATTTGAGATAATTTTAGTTTAATTATCTTAAAATAATAAGTTGGATTTATTTTGAGGTCTAATTTTTTTTGGGATGTTAATATTTTGATTAAAAAATTATATATATATATATATATATGGGTATATATATTTAATTATTTTGGTCAAAAGATAATTGGTGAGACGAAAGAGAAGATCTAATTTGATTTGGAAAAAAATTATTTGATTTGGTGGAAATTTGGAAAAGATAATAATAATAATAATAATAATAATAATAGATTATTATTATTTATTAATTTAGGGTTGTATTGGAAAGCGTGAAGTTATAAAAAAATTCTTCTTCATCTTCAGCCCTACGCCGCCGCCGCCACCTTCCCCCTATGTTTTCTTTTTGCCAGTTTTCGACACGTGCTTCGCTCAACCATTACGCTTCTCCGTTCGCCGATGTCGTTTAATCTCCCGGATTTGATTCACCCATTGTCGCTCACGATCGTCGCCGTTAGTTATATGGGTAAAGTATTGGGTATTTTATTTTGGATTTTTTGATACCCAATAAGGTTAAATTGAGAATTAATTTGGAAATTATTCTTGGTTAATTGAAGGTTATTTTTGAGCTATTGTTAGAATTAATTCGTATAGTTTCTCCTACGAATTAATTGGAGCGTCAACAACGAATCAGTAAGATTAAGTGTTATGGCGTTAAGGTTAATTTTAATTAATGATTTTTATGGAGAATTATTAATTAAAGTTGTTGTGTTTAGAATTAATTTGAAGGATTAATTTGGAGCAATCATTTGGAACTAATTCGTAGGGTTTTCTCTACGAATTAGATTGGAATTCGGAAACCAATTGGTAAGAATAAAAATATTTTATCGAAGGATTAAAGTTAAAATTAATTAATAATTTTATGGAAAAATTATTTATTAAAAGTTTTATATATAGGATCAATTTGAGGAGTAACTCAAGCAAAAGTATTATTGACACTTTGAGGTAAAAGACTTACTACTGGTTCCTCGACAAGGATATTTATGTGACAGTAAGATTATTTATGTGACATCTAGGTTGCTTGATT
>JBBPDJ010037352.1:0-10065 GCA_037974625.1 Cucumis cinereus
AACTGAAATCATGCTAAAACATGAATATCTGAAAATCTGTAAGCGATGTGTATCAAACTGAACTACGTAGTAGTGAGGAAAACCAGACACTAACAACGTCTTTGCCGTAGTGGAGTAATATCAACACTAACGACAGCTATAACTACGCAGTTGTAGAATCAGAACCAACAGCGTATTCGCCGTGGTAGAGCTAGCTCAATACACACAACGATATCCTACGTTATAGTGGGGCGAGCATCTATAATATCTTTGTCGTAGTGGGGCAAATTCAGCACTAACGACAGCGAAACTACGTTACAGTGAGGCCAAAAACTGCAACGTCTTTGCCATGGTGGAGTAATCTCAACACCATGACAGCGTATAACTACAAAGTAACGGATCCACCGCCCACAACGTCTTTGCCATGGTGGGCAAACCCTCACGCAAGACAACACATACCCTAGTGTGCACACCTTATAGTAGCCTCAGGCTCACATGGATACACATGCTTAAAAACAAATCATCGTAAAACGTGCAAGTGACATAAAACATTTCATCATCTCAAATCATTATGAAACTCGTAGTACTCGAAATCATGCTTAAATATCACTTATAACATGGTAGAAATCTCATAGAAACATCAATCATAACTCATGATTTTGAGAAACCTCTAAAACGTGCAAAACGTCCTTAGGCCCTATAGCAGTCAAAACATGCTCAACAGTCATGAAAATCACAAAAATCATCTCAATAAACATAAACAGGGCCTAACGTATTATAAAACATGCTTATTTCGTAAACAGGCATTGCCTCATAAAACTTGTCAATATAATACTATTATATTCAAACTACTGAAAATGCCTTAAAACACTTAAATCATGCTTCAAACAAGTTACCATGTGAAAGTACATCGAAAAATATGAACAACATGATTTTTCTGAAATTTTCCGAAAATTATGCTAATTCTCGAAAAACGTGCATTTCGGTCATTATTTTAATATTAAAATATTAAAATAATACTATCAGTCACAAACTTGACGGGCTATCCCTGGCTCATAAATTTTTTCGATCTCCAAATCTCCTGAAAAATAAATTCAGAATCTACCCTTAAATACTTGGCAAGAAAACCGAGGAAAATCGAACTTTCCTTAATTTTCTTTTTGAATTAATTCTTTTCTCCTAAAATACTATATATATAAATACAGTTATATATATATTAATATTGCTTCTGCCTGTGAAATGCTTGTTAAAAAGTAGAAATGTTAACATGTGCCTCGGGTCTCCTTATTTATATATATATATATATTACTTCATATGTACAACCATGGGAAGGAGTTTTTCAACAGAGACCTACCATGATGCACAATAGATGACGGTAAAAAAGTCAATTTCATCTTCAACCTTCCATTTTCCTTCCCTTTTACTTTCCAGTTTTTGGGCCACAACTCCAGCCATACTTCGGCGAGCCAATTCTTTCAATCTACTAATAATTATATGCTCTAACCTATGACAAACAATTTCTACATGAGTCTACTTTCTTACCTCAAAGTTTAAGCTTCAAACTTCTCGTGGATACCTTAAAATCGGCTCTGGAAAATCCTTGCCCAGTTTTCCGTCGAGCATAAATCTGAAAATTAAAACTTTGATTTCTTCCTACACAGACCAAATCAACTCAAACCCTTTTACAGAACTTTAAATGAACTATTAATCTACCTTACCTCCAAATTTGAGACCTTAACTTGGCCTGTAGACGGAGAAACTAATTTCCAAAGTTTCAGATCATGTTTCTCTGTTTTTCAGCTGCTCGAGTCCTTTTTCCTTCATTTTCAGTGGTCTTTTAGGCTAAATGTCTTCAAATTGAGTTGTCCATCAGCTTCCTCTCTCTTTTCTACACAATTTAGACACAAATTTCACTCAATTTGGTTAAGAATTGAGCTCAAAATCACTCTTTTTCTCACTGTGTTCAATAACAAACTGTCCAGAATTTTCTTTCTTCGACCTCTCGGGTTTCTCTTATCTTTTTCTTCTTCCTTAATTTAGTTTACCCAATATATAACAAATACCACCTTCTCTTCATCGAATTGGATGAATTGGAGGATTGATTTTTTTTTAAAAAAAAATCAAAATTTCTTCTTTTATGAGCTCTCGACACACTCTTTAAAAAAAATTCATTTCAAAAAAATTCAATTCCTTTTTTTTAAACTAAATGATAAATACAAAATAAAAAAATAAACAAATATTTTTCCTTTTCTTTTTCTTTTACTTTTTCTTTTATAAAATATTATTATTGACTTTTTTTATAAATCCAAGTAAATTACCACTTTGCCCTTGATGTAATTGTTTTTTAAAATTACCAAAACACCCTTCTTTAATTAAACAATAATTTCACAACAATACATATTACATCAATTTTTACATCACTGATCCTTAGGAAGTACGGGTATTACAACTAACATGTTTGTAACTTTTTCACAGTTGATAGCCACAGATAAACTATTTTGCGTGGAGTTAGTGATTATGCATGGTAATTTATTGGAGACACCTTCGGAAAGTGACCATCTTTGCAATTATAAAACTTAGTATGCATGTTGGGGTTTGGAAGTTGTTTATAATATTTGGTAAGGACAAAAAAAAATTTAAGTTTGAGGCTGTGATTCATGGCATAAAATGAATGAATGTGAGCTTGTATTCTGTGATGATGTTTTGTTTGAAAAAGATAAGTTTCTAAGCATTTGCCCTTATTTATGTCCATTTTATGTTTTAAGTTGAGATAGAATGATGAGATAAGGGTTGTTGTTTTAAGAACTAATTTAGTAGGATTTTGTAGTTTTTGGACTATTTAGGAGACTAATGCACCTGCAGAATATATGATTTGTTACACTACTGAGCGCTAAATTTATTCCATAATTATTAGTAGTCAAAGGGCTATATTTTTCACATTCTAAGCAGTTGTGTAGTTCCGACTTCAGCTAGAAGACGTCAAGACATTGGAATTCAACCCTCCTCAACCAACCATGTGCCTTTTTAAGGGTTGGACTCCTTTCACTTCGAGACATTCAACCTCATCGTCAATTATATCCATCGTCATGCCACCCATCATTCCAGTAGCACATTGGGATTCTCTTCTCACTCTTCAAATTAGTAGCCTCACAAACAGAAGCTTATCTGAAGTGTGTGGGCTCTAGGATACATTTTCCCACCTTGGAAAAATGGGTATTTCAACCTAGGAAAAGGCTTGGAGAGGTTGAAGGGTTCAGGCCAAGTCGAAATTCACTATTTTCTTCATTTGTTTTTCTTATTTTAGTTTTTCACCAAAATCTATTGTCGCAATGGTTTTTTATTTAATAAAAAAGTTTATTATTCTTTCAATCATCCTGAGCTAAATCTCTCTAGAGGTTCAATAGTGTGGATGACCTAGGGACTTTACGGCATAGTTATGTATTGTGCGCCAAATCGTTTGAGTTTGCATTCTCTTTGTTTATTTTCCATGTCGATAATACTAAGTGAAATTGGTCACAATATTATTTTTTTGGTTACTATTAGGTCTCATTTAGTATACGGGTTTGAGCAAAATATTACTTATTTGACGGTATATACTTGCATTTAGACCTAGTTCACATTTATTTTTATCCGTACACATTTGGTCGATCGATCTTCAAGAAAGGAGAAACTTTTCTCCACTTGACAATGAACGAGAAAGCCAATAAATTTGTACTCCATATATGAACAATGAGAAAAATTATGTTCTCTAGCAGAATATGTTTGTCATGATCTTGCTTAACATCATACAAGACATGTTACAAAACATGTTGCTCAAGTTTTTTGGTAATAGAATCGGTCAACCATACTACAGTAATTAGTCACGTGATTGTTACAAATCAGTCACATTTGTATACAATCAAGAGAACTTGTGAAATTTAGAATACACTGAAAAAGGCTTTTTACGTTTTTTACTTTATTGCTCTCTTAAATCATTATTGACTTGAAATCATCAAAATGTTAGTGGCTAAGCACCACGTTGATATCAGATTTTATTATGTTATGTTGCAAAGAAATATATCATTCGATTGTCTTCTCAATACTACCACCTTCAGTACCAAATTTTTAGTATCAAAAGATTGGGTATTTGACTAAGGTGTAGAGTATTGTATTAGTGTTTTATATTATATATATGAGTTTAAATGATTGATTTATAAGAGATACATGGGAATTAAATATAAACCGATATGTGTGTAGTTAAACCTACGTGTCTTGTCAAACCAATTGATTTGAATGGGCATTAAAACATGAAGAATGATTAAAATGGGAGACAAGTTTATAGGTAAGGGAGAGAGAGAAAATAAAAGGTATTGTATTGGCTATAATCCAAGTGCAAATCATACATAAGCTTTTACCTCTTTTAAGAAGCAAGGTTAGGGCAAAGCAAGTGAAGTAGCTTTTGCATATGGACATGTGTACTCCCTTTTATGTTCTTTCTCTTTTTCTTTTCTTTTCTTTTCCTTTTCACTCTCTTTATCTCTCTATTAAATTCGTGTCTAATTCTTTCTTGTTCTTATCCTTTTCACTTATTTTATGCTTTCGAACTTTTTTCTACACATCATCTTCTCCCCACCCTTTGAATCGCACTCAACTTTGATGATATATCAAATCTTCTCCCCAATTAAATAAATGGGGTCTTTTTTTTTTTTTTTGTATAAAAAGAAATAAATTGAAAAAAATAAATACGCCTTTCTAATATATATAATTGTGACCAATTTTGTTCAATGAGAAAAGAAGGTCAAACACTACCCTACTCTTCACCAAGTCATTAAGACCTCACACATTCCAAGAACACCAATTAATCATGAGGAACATATAGACTAGCATCCCCATAGACACGCCCAAAGCACTAACTTCTTTCATTACTTCACTACCACTAGCCGCCTGTAAGGGGAAGAAAATCTATCCACAGTAGACAAAGCCCAACTTTCATCCTCCCACAGATTAGTAAGACTGCCAAATGAGTTATAGTAGCCACCACCAGATTTTTCTGAGACCGCCCACTTACCGAAACCAACTCCCGTCTCCTATGAGTCACCCAGTGAAATCATCATCTCTATTCGCTTCCCTCTCAGATTGATTGACAATCCTTTTAAGATACCCCCAAAACTTTATGTCCTTCAGCTGGTGAAAGGATTCCATCACCACATCCTCACAAGCTAAAATAGCTAAACCGTCACTCGAATTTGACACTTCGATCCTCTGAGCCTTAAAACATTCCTTCTGCTCATTCCTCAAAACTAGCTCCTGCCTATGACCACAATCAACAACATGATAACTAGCAACTCCTTGATCCGACAATATACCTTCCTTGGGCTTTACAATTTTCCTCTCCTCATTACTCTCTACAGTAACGTTTCTGTCACAACTATCAGCCCCATGGAAAAAAGCCCTACATGAGGAGCATATATGGGGCTTCCATTCATAGGTGACAGGAACTACAAAGTCCTCTCCTCTAAGACGAATGGTAACCTCAGAAGCATAGCAGACTCCCTCTATAATTCAACACAAATACTTGCATAAGACATTTTCCTAGGCTCTTTAGTAGCCATATCTAGAGCCAATCGTTTGCCAACAAAACTCGCAACAACAACCAGACCCTCCTCCATCCACAACACCATAGAAATACGAGCAATTTTAATCCAGATAGGAACAATATTAAAGACAAAGGATTCAGAGACAATATCTGGGAACTATTTTCGAAGAAGCATAGATTTCCCACCTAAATGCCAAGGACCATGAGAGAGTATCCAATCCACAAATTTTGTGCAACGAAACTTGAAAATGGTAAGATCATTTTGTCACACCCTCTCCCAGACTCTCTACTCCTAATCTAGGAGACGGCGTGAAGCCAGCGAATCTCGTCCTTACCTTGACGATTCTTCAATGACCATCTTAACTTAATTGCGACTTAAACAATGCCAATAACTTAAAAAGTGTGGAATAAACTTAACTGCAGAAAAACAATCTCAAACTTAACACCTAACAACGAAAACTAAACAAATATCTTATACAACTCATCTCTTTTTGTACCAAAACTTAATATAACAGTAACATGCATGATTTACTACTAACGTACAATAGTACTAAAACTTCTCGAGTAACAGACAATCTGTGGTAGGTCAGGCTCCGGGATCACGATCTCTACCTGGAAAGTGAAAAAACAATTTTAAAGAATGAGCTAAAACGCCTAGTTAGTGATACTTTAATAGAAAATACTTAAACATATATATAGCATAACTAGAAAACATCAACTTAGAATTTTTCATAAATCAAATCATAACTAAAACTATAAATCATAATTTAAACTGAAATCACTTGAAAGGTGTTTTCACGATATTTATCTGGAAACAATGGTAAAACTATGCATAACTTAAATCATGCTAAAACATGAATATCTAAATATCTGTAAGCGATGTGTATCAAACTGAACTACGTAGTAGTGGAAAAACCCAGCACTAGCTATGTCTTTTCCATTGTTGAGTAATCTCAATACTAACGACAGTTATAACTACTCAGTGGTGGGATAAGAACCAACAGCGTCTTCGCCAAAGTGGAGCCAGCTCAACACAACGGCATCCTACGTTATAGTGGGACTGGCAACTATAACACCTTTGTCAAAGTGGGGCGAACCCAGCACTAAGGTAGCGAATCTACGTTGCAGTGGGGCAAACACTTGCAACGTCTTTGCCATGGTGGAGAAATCTCAACACCATGAAAGTGTATATCTACAAAGTAGCGGTCCACAACGTCTTTGCCATGGTGGGGCAAGGCAGCGCATACTCTAGTGTGCACACCTAGTATAGTAGCCTCAGGCTCACTAGGATACACATAAAACATATCATCATCTCAAATCATCATGAAACTCGTAATACTCGAAATCATGCTTAATCATCACTATATAACATGTTAGAAATCTTCTAGAAGCATTAAATCATCATAATTCATGATTTCGAGAAACCTCGTAAAACTTGCAAAACGTGCCCAGACCCTATACCAGTCAAAACATGCTCAACAGTCATGAAAATCATCAAAACCATCTCAATACAAATAAACAGGGCCTAACGTACTATAAAACATGCTTATTTCGTAAACAGGTATTGCCTCGTAAAGCGTGTCAAAAATAATATTAGTATATTCAAACTACCGAAAATACCTTAAAACACTTAAATCATGCTTCAAACAAGTTACCATGTGAAAGTACATCGAAAAATATGAACAACATGATTTTTCTGAAATTTTTTAAAATTATGCAATTCTCGAAAATCGTGCATTCCAATCATTATTTTAATATTAAAATATTAAAATAATAATATCACTCACAAACTTGACACGTTATCCCTGGCTCATAAATTTTCTCGATCTCCAAATCTCCTGAAAAATAAATTCAGAATCGATCCTTAAAAAACTTGGCACAAAAACCGATGAGAATCAAATTTTCCTTAATTATACACATATAATAATAATAATAATAATAATAATAATAATAATAATATTATTATTATTATTATTATTATTAATAATAAATATATATTACTTCACATGTACAGTCCCACGGGAAGGAGTTTAATTTCATTAAAGACCTATTATGACGGACAAAAGATGACGGTCAACACAAAAAAGTCAACTTCACCTTCAACCTTCCATTTTCCTTCCCTTCTAATTTTCAGATTTTCGGCCACAACTCCGGCCTACCTCCGGGGAGTCAATTCTTTCTATCTACTAGCAATTAGAGGCTCTAACCTATGGCAAACAATTTCTACATGAGTCTATTTGCTTACCTCAAATTTTCAGCTTCAAACTCCTCGTGGATAACTCGAAATCGTCTCTGGAAGTCCCCTTGCCCAGGTTTCTGGTGAGCTTAAATCCAAGAATTAAAACTTCGAATTCTTCCTACACAAACCAAATCAACTCAATTCCTTTTACAGAACTTTGAGTAAACTATCAATCTAGCTTACATTCAAAATTGAGATCTTAACTCGGCCTGTAGATGGAGAATTTAATTTTCATAGTTTCGGGTCTGTTTTTCGCGTTTTCCAGCAGTCCGAGCACTTTTTCTTCAAATTCAGTGGTCTCTTCGGCCAAATTCCTCCAAATTGAAGCTACGGTCAGCTTCTACTCTCTCTTCTAATCACTTTAGACTCAATTTTTGTCCAAATTGGTTGAGAATTGATTTCAATTTCTCATTTCTTCTCAAGGTGTGCAAACTTTTCAAACCCAAAAAAAATCTCTCTCTCTCGGGTTTCCTCTTGATTTTCTTCAATTTCTTTCTTCTCTTCTTCTTCTTCCTTAATTCTATTTACCCAAAATAACAAAAGCCACCTTCTCTTCATCAAATTGGATGAATTGAAGGATGGATGTTTTTTAAAAAAATCAAATTTTCTTCTTCTCGGCACACTTAAAAAAAATCTTTTTTTTTTCTTCTTTTTTTTAAAAACCAAATGATAAATACAAACTAAATAATAAATAAATAATTTTCTTTTCTTTTCTTTTTTCTTTTTTCTTTTTCTTTTTATAAAATAATTATTATTTCTTTTTATAAAATTAACCAAGTAAATTACCACTTTGCCCTTTATGTAATTTAATTTTTAAACAAATTACTAAAATGTCCTTTTCAAAAATTTACTAAAATACCCTTCATTATTTTATTAATACTTTTACAACAAACAACTTAAATAAAAAGTCGGTTATTACAACTATCACCCCCTTTTGAATATTTTGTCCTCGAAATTAAGAAAATAACTACTCAAGTAAAGACGAATATTTTCTCCTAATCTGTTCTTCTGTTTCTCATGTTGCCTCTTCTAATTCGTGATTCCTCCAAAGAACTTTCACGAGCGAAATTGTCTTATTTCTCAATACTTGCTCTTTTCTATCCAGAATCCTGACTGGCACTTCCTCATATGATAAGTTCTTCTGTAACTACACTGGTTGTTCTGGCAACACATGTGATGGATCTTGTACATATTTCCTCAGCATCAACACATGAAAAACATCATGAATCCTTGCAAGTTCTGTAGGCAACTCAAGTCGATAGGCTACTGGTCCTACTCTTCCTGTAATCTGGTAGGGTCCAATATACTTAGGACTTAATTTACCTTTCTGTCCAAATCAAAGAACGCCTTTCCATGGAGATAGTTTCAGAAATACCCTGTCACCGACCTCAAACTCTAGGTCCTTCGGCCTAACGTCAGCGTAACTTTTCTATCTGTCTTAGGCAACCTTTAAATTCTTCTTGATCAATTTCACTGTATTTGTCGTGATCTGTACTAACTCAGGGCCAACTAATTTTCGTGCACCTACTCATTCCAACATACTAGAGTTCTGCAAGGTTTACCATATAGTGCCTCATATGTTGCCATCCCAATACTAGAATGATAACTGTTATTATATGCAAACTCCATCAATGATAGGTGAGTGTCTCAATTACCGCTAAACCGCAGGACACATGCTCTCAACATGTCCTCGAGCATCTGTATAGTCCTCTCTAACTGCCCATTTGTCTGGAGATGAAAAGTTGTACTAAACCTTACCTTCGTTCCATAGCTTTCTGCAAACTAGGCCAGAACTTAGATGTAAAGCTCGGATCTCTATTTGACACAATGGACACTGGCACTCCATACTGACTCACGATCTTGTACACATATAGCTTAGTTAGCTGATCTAGCATAAATGTAGCTCTGATCTGAATAAACTGTGTTGTTTTCATGAGTCTATCAATAATAACCAAATACCATCGTATCCACTGAAGTACGTGGTAATCCAAACAAGAAATCCATCGTAATGTGCTCCCATTTCCATTCAGGTATCGAAAGTGGTTGCAAAAGTCCTCCTGGCCTCTGTATCACTAGTTTAACTTGTTGACAGATCATACATCTATCAACATATTCTACCACTTCTCTCTTCATACCAGGCCACCAATAAGTCTTCTTCAAAGTCCTGTACATCTTGGTGCTACTTGGATGTATAACATAAGCTGAGCTGTGAGCTTCTTCTAAAATATTATCTTTGAGCTCTTTTAGGTTGGAAACACATAACCTTCCCTGT
>JBBPDJ010037353.1:0-10064 GCA_037974625.1 Cucumis cinereus
TTGATGATGATTGGAACTTGCACAAAAGAATCTTAAACTTTTGTCAAATAGCTAATCATAAAGGAGATACAATAGGTCGAGCCATTGAAAAATGCTTAGAAAGTTGGGGTATTGATAGAATTTTTACCTCAACAGTTGACAATGCGAGTTCAAATGATGTTGCAATTGCATATTGGTTAAAAAGTGTATAGGTAGAAATGGGTTGGTGTTGGAGGGTGAATTTATTCACGTTAGATGTTGTGCGCATATCCTTAATTTAATTGTCAGTGATGCCTTAAAAGATTTGCAAGTGTCTATCATTCGAATAAAAAATGCGGTGAAGTATGTTAGGTCATCTCCTGCAAGACTGCAAATATTTAAAGATTTTGCTAAAGAAGATAAGATGTCAACAAAAAGTTGTCTTATGATGGATGTTCCAACTCGATGGAATTCAACTTTTACAATGTTAGACGGAGCGATTAAGTGTCAAAAGACATTTGATAGATTAGAGGAGCATGACTCTAGTTATTTGCCAAAGGATGATATTCCTACCATTGAAGATTGGGATAATGCAAAAGTGTTTGTAGAGTTCCTAAAGACTTTTTCAGATGTAACGAATAAGTTTTCTACATCTATGTCTGTGACTTCAAACATATTTGTTCATGAACTTTGTTTGATCCAAGAAATAATTCGTGAATGCTCGTTGTATAAAAATGCATTGTTGAGTAAGATGACATTAAACATGCACACAAAATTCAACAAGTATTGGGGTATAACTACAAGTGAGAAGACCAATTTATTACTATATGTTTTTGTAGTTCTTGACCCTAGGTACAAGCTGACTTATGTGAATTATTGTTTTAATGAAATTTTGGAGGAAGATTGTGCAAAAAAATGGACGAATAAGGTTGAAGAAACAGTTCGTCGATTGTGTGATTATTATTATATAAGAATGTCAATGCCAACAGAAAAATATTCACAAACACAATCATCCATATCTATCAGCCTTTAGCACGGGAGGACAAGTGTTAGAGTCTTTTCGAAGTTCATTAACTCCTCAAACTGCAGAGGCACTCATTTGTGCTCAGAATTGGATTCAATCTAAATCTTTGGATGCCATGATTGAAGAAATTGATGGAGATGAAGAAATTGATGAAGGTAATATGTAATGTCACATTTAAATTAGTACTTTTATTTAATTTATTGTTTGACAATTTGTATTTAAATTATCTCATTTAAGCTTATCGTTTTTTTTATCTAGAATTCATAAACATACGAAAGAAGATGGAAGCTACATTTGAGAATTTGAATTCATTTTAATTCTCTCAACACTACGTAGTTTATTCATTTTAAATTTGATCTTTTTAATTTCAGGTTTTTGCTCTGTTTGATGTTCTTTTTCTACTTTCATGAGGCCAAGCTGTTTACTTTGGAGAATAAAAAATGACATATGAGATAAAAGATAACATTAACTTGATGGAGACGTGTGTTTCCACAAGTATGCTTCTATATTTGAGTGTTTTTTTTTCTTTTTTCCAAATTTCAATGTAGGATCCCATGGTTGTCATGTTGAGTGTTTTCATTTCAATGTGTGATTTGTGGTTAAGTATCATGTAGAAGGAATGAAGTAAGAAACAGAAGGCTATGATGGATGGAGTTGGAAAAAAAAAAGTAAAATATATAATGAATGGCTGTCATGTTGGTGGTTGGGATAGAAGTAGAATTGTGGTAAGAGTAATTTGATGGGGTCCAAAGAGAAAGTATAGGACAGGGATTTTAATAGAGTAAAAGTGAATGGTCTAAGTTTCTTTATTTTTTTAAGTGAATGGTCTAAGTTTAATACAATGGTCTAAGAGTAATTGTATGGATGCTGTGTTTTAGTGGATGAATTAGTGCATAAACCATATGGGTTGCCTTTTGTTTCTGAAAAATCATCTTCCTACTCATCCTTAAGCCGTTACATACTAACCACACGAAGATGCTACTGCATACTTTTTGTGAGAGATGCTGGACCTTTAACTTTTTGTGCTAGAAAAGGAAATGATTAGTGCGTCATTGAGAATTAATTGGCTTTTTGTATGAACAACAGGGTTTTGCTTCTTTCAGTTTGTTAGGATATTTTGTTCAGTGTATATTTAATTAGGTTTCTTCCAGGTTCCTCTTTTACTGAATGAAGTGAAACTATTTCCTCGTTTATTCAGTGTAAGGATATCAAATACATTTATGTTGTAGTAGTTGTCCAATAACCTTTCATGGATTTAAATTTGAGCATCTTTACGCACCAACATCTACATTTCTTGTGATTGCCATTAGGCAATTGGGTAGTTCACCGTTGAAGGAATATAAGAGATGACACCAAAAAGTAGCTGAGAAAAAGGTTACTGGAGACGATTGATAGAATGGGAATTTAAAGTTTGTCCATCTCTTATAACTTGTGTTTCATGTTTTTCTTAGCTTTCTTCTAAATTCTGTGGATGTTGTTTCTCATTGTTCATAAACTTACATTCGTTTTATCTTTTCTTTGGTAGATCTGGTGCTTTTGCTGACATTACAATTCGTAAGTTAAAGCTATGATTGCATTGCTTTCACAATTTCAAACTAAGAAGCACAAACAACTTGACACAGATTGGAGATATATAGATATTGAAGTTTTTTACTCCAACAAATTCAGTTTCAACAGAAAATCAGTTTACTAACCACTTTTGTATCAAGATCTATCATCTATATAAATGGATCTTTACTTCCTTAATTGATGTTGAAGAAAGAAATCTGTATTTTCTAGAAAAACTTACCTTTGTATCTCCTACTCAATTAATGCTCCTCTCCTTCCCGTGGATGTAGGCCTCTAGTTGTCGAACCACATAAATCTACGTCTTCCTCTTCTTCTCCTTCATCTATGCTTGCATGTGATTTACTCTTCTTTCCATCTTTTGTAAAACACCATAAAAGGGAAAGTAAGAAAACTTGTGTGAGTGAGAAAAGGTGAAGAGGAAGAAAGAGATAAACCAAAAATAACCTTCTGCATTAGTGAGTGACGTGGCTGCCTCTACTCCAAGCATTCTACCTACCTTTTTTCTTCCTTTTGAGCCTGAAAAGAACAAGAAAGCCCAACAGATATGACAACAATGCACTTTAAGAATTCATATGGTTTTAATTTATGGCCTGAGAAGGAGGTATGTTTTTATTTTTCAATTTATGATATATTACATTTGACAGAGAGTCAAACAAGCAGTAAACATGTGATGTTTCAAGAAGTTGAAGACAATTTTCTAATGGTGCAATGCCCTACAACAAGATATTTGAAAAGCTTTATAACCAAATTGACGTTTCTGTACATGATTAAATATTTCATGAATAAAACAAAGTTGAGCATGCTCATGTACTTATATCAGTTAACATAGTTTGATCTATGTAGACCTCAAAATTTATAAACTTTTACTTGTGTGATATATGGGTTATGGCCTTAGAAGAAGGTATGTTTTTATTAAAATTAGGCTGGAAATCAACACAAACCCGACCCAACCCGATTCGTGTTGACTCGACTTGGGTCGGGTCGGGTCGGTTGATGTGCACACTAAATCGATTCTTTTCGGGTCGGGTCAGTTTTGATTCAAAATCGACCCGATCCGACACAGCCCAATTACACCCCTAGTCTCTAGTTCTAATTGCATACACTACTTCAGGCACGCTCACCTTGTGTTGGCCATTCGCCCATTCGCGCACACACTACTTCAGTCACACAACCTTAGTTCTTAGTGCTTGAATGCCTGCATATGTGCGAACACAAACAATTTCTCGCATGTTTGTTAACCCGCAACTTGAGTTTGGACGCATGCCTAAACAACTGTATGCTTGTCCTTGCCATGTAGTTACACGATTATCCGAAGATTCCAAGATTTCACTTGTAGCTTGGATAACTTAGAGTACATTAATCAAATAAAAAAATCATCGTACAAACTTGTTTCGAAACTTTTTAATTATCTTACCTCAAACATTCAACTTCAAACTCCTTGTAAATCTTCAGATATGTCTAAATCTTGAAGCTTTGTTCAGATTGCCCGAAATTATCTCTTCACAACAGCCCACACTCGTGAAATAAACTCAAGTATCTTTCATCTGACACCAGAAACTTGGTTTTTGCACGAGACAATTGAAAGAGGAAAATAACATGCACTCGAGGAATTCAATCAATTATCATCCTAAGTTTTTTTATTTTGAAGATTAACATGCTATAAAATAGTTAATAAAACAAAAGCTATGAACTTTTGTGTTTGGAACTCAAAATTCTCTTAGATTGTTGATGATTCATTTCACAAACTTAGCAAGTTCAACCACTGAGATCTTTTCTACTAATCTCAGAACTTAGAACTAGATTGTGCGATATAATTCATGATCAATTTAAAGGAATTTTGAGTATATGAGAGAACATAGATGGAAAAAGTTCAAAAAATTTCCAATTAACGAAGAGAGTTTAATCAAATCAAACTCTACATATTTAGAGTGAAATCCCATGCAAACAATATTTACATCTTAATTTTGCACTTAACATCCATTTAGTTAGTGGATTTGGTTGTTATATTGTGCAAGAACAACAAGCTAAGTTTTTAGCTCAGTCATGAAATTCCACTAAATGTGGGATAATGCACTAATTAGTGGAATTTTCCATCAAATGAACAAATATCAACTATTGGATATTTTGTTAACTTTGTCAAATTTTTACCAAAAAGTCAACATTTTGACTTTTTAAAAATTTTCAAATTTCAACTTTGACCATCTTTTATTTAAATAAATTAATCAAAAATTAATTTTAATTTAAATAATTTCATTAATTTGATATCTAGTCATTCTGATCAATCCAATTGACCTAATTAGAATCTCTATCGAAATTTTCGGTATTTAAATCTTATTTATATATCCTTTCTCTCTCATTACTAAGCCATTAATTATATCAATATATATTTAATGTCTTTTTTTTTTCTAAATAAAATTTGAAAAAATGGAATTATTCTATCACATTGTTCTAAGGTAAAGTTAGTTATGAGTTGTAGTGGGACATAATTAACCTACAGATCATGAGCTTCAACGATCCGAGATTAACTAACTAAACTTTTTAAACATAGCTAATCAACATTAATTAACTAAGGAGATTGTCTATTATAGGCCATAGTTGCACTCTTTTAATTGAAGATATATTTGTGTCCGCTTGATATAACCATTATTAGTAAATCAATCCGTCACAGGTTGTTCGTAATTACGGTTGAATTAAAATACCGTTTTATAATCTTATTCCTTGAATCTCAATTGATCCTCTATTGAACAATTGGTTTATGGTCTAGCCAATAAACTAATTCCCTCTCAGGTCGGTGAGAGTGAAAGATCCCTTGTTCAAGACTTGGAGTCAGCTCGTAAGGGGAACAACCTCTCTACTATCTCTAGAAGCTTGTAGGAGTAAATTTTGTCTTGCACCATATGTCTCCAAATATCTACTCGATCTTACCCCTGAAGTGGAAAACTATTGAGCCAACACTGTTGAGTTGTTCTCACATATGCAGATCAATAGATAATCATGTGTAGATAGGAGTTCATAGTTAGCTCAAGATTAAGATTAAGTAAGGTAGGTCATCATATTTGAAATAGTCAGTTTTAACAAATAAACAAAGTTATAAAGTAAAAGTGACTTATTCCATGGTTCAGCCTTATACAATCTCATGTCTCTACATAAACAATTAAGGATCAAATCGTTTGTATAAAATACAAAGTGGGCTTCATCCATATTGTCCCAAAATAAGGTGTCCCACCTTATTCCAATACTAGAGACCATTTAGACTATAAACTCAAACTCGATCCACTTTTATGTCACGACATAAAGTTTAAGTGTTCATGATATAGTCAAGAAAGCTTAGTTTATTGGACTCAGAATTATATTGTGTAAATCATATATTCAATAACTCTTTATTGAACAATATCTCAATAACAACTTTATTAGATAACAGAAAATGTTTAACATTTACAAACTACGATTTTTGGGACATAAAATCCAACCAGAATTGGAAGAATTTTTTCACACAAACAACCCTATTTATAAGGCCAATTGCATGTGTTAAGTCTGTCACCTCCTACTTACTTAACAACCCACTAAGTGCATGTTAACCTTTATCTGCCACAATTCCTCCACTTAACCAACTTAGGAAGACTTAACTCAACAAATGACTTGCTCCCACACTCAACTCACTTGGCCACATAGCCCTCAACACCTAGCTCAACGCATTGCTTCAAGTTGGCCGCCCACACTAAAACAAACCTCAATGCATGGCTCAAAGCTTGGCCGCCTAACCTTCGCTTAGATTCACTTAGGCCACCAATCTAGTGTCAATGTCTAGCTTTCTTCTTGGACGCATGATGACTTGTCTTGGCCGCAAGGTTAACATCTCAAACTCTTTAGTTGGTTGCGGGCTATGTTCTCTCAGAGTTTTGGTTTAGGGTTTAGGATTTAGGGTTGTGGCATCCACCACTTAGAAAATTTTCATTTATTTTATCTTAATTTTATAACAAATTAACCTATGTTGCTCCCTTCTTCCAAATTATCTATAACATTAGCAACAACAATAAAAACATACACACATTTTGCTTTAAGCAAATAAAATGCAAGATCTAGGGTTTACACACTTTTATTGACAATTTCTTTTTGTTTTGTTTTGTTTCTTTTTGATGTTGAGTTGGACATTGAAGTTAGTTGTTAGAGATAATATACGTGCTTGGTGGTTGGAACTAGTCACTAGTGGTGATTGTTAAAGTTGGCCACCCAAAGATGGTAGTCACACGGAGTTGGACATTGAAGGTCATCGCTAAAACAGATTGATGCATGTAGTCTTCGAATGGAGGTGATCGCCAAATCTGTTACCGAAGTGAGGCATCAATAGTCACCAAAGTGGTTTGATCGTCGATGATGGGCGTTAAAGGTGCTAATCAGTGCAGGTAGTTGTTGAAGTTTAGCTGTCGAAGGTGGTCAATGAAGCGTTTTGCTGGAGTGAGGCTGCAATTGTTGATGGTGATTGTAGTTGGAATTGATTTTTGTAGGTGGTTGTTAGAGTTTACTACCAAAAAGATAGTCGTTGGAGTTGGTCTCTGACAATTAGAGTCATTGAAAATATTAGAGGAACAACATAAGAGTTTATATGAAATGTGGATGACATGGTATAGAAAGATTGTGAAGAGAAGAGACTAATATATTTAATGTGGGGATAAAATGAAAGCAGAAAATAAAGACTGTTGGTCCAGATGAAATTGATGAGTTGGGGTCCATAGGAAGGTCTAGAAAAGTGGAGAGTTATGGGCAGAATTATTGGGATGATCACTTTCCACCTCTACTCTTGCTATAATTTAAAGTTTAAACATCATAAATAGTGAATAAGCAAAAAATATGAATGAAAAAAGAGGCATATCAGATCAGTCACACACATATAGAGAGGCAAAAACTCAACCACATTTCCACATTATCAAATCTAAAAAACATACGTTATCGTGAAATTAAAACCCTACGATGTAACTAAATATATATATTAATATAAAACACCACCAATAATTTTGAAATCCAGCAATGATTATGGTCCAGAGAATGATCTTTCATTGGCTGGTGCGTCACTACCACCTTTTTTTCCCATGGCCTATGGCTCACCTTCCTTTGCCCATTGTCCACACATGCATTAAATCAACACAAGCTGTGGGTCGATTCCCTTACTCTTCACACATTTTAAAACACAACCCATTTTTGTCATCATTTATTTTATATAAACTTTCTTATGGATGGGACTTTTCAATGCCTTTTAGTTACACAAAATATATGAAATTCTGTGTTCACACCCTAAAAAAGAAAAAAAAAAGTCATAATTTCAAGGTGAACCTTAAACTTTTTGGAAGAAAAAATGAAAATGGTGACATCATACGCTCCAAATTAAAACACAGAGTTCACTTCTCTCATGCTCTATTATGAGACTTCTCATGATCTCTTATGCCAGAGTTAAGTCAATATATATATATATATATATGTACATATATATATATACACACACTAAACTAAGGTACATTTACATGTAGTCTAAATAATCTCACAAACTAATCATTCTTTTCCACTTTGACAATTCTTTCTACTTATTTTTTAATCATTATTTTCATCTCATGTGATATTTTATTAGTGTATGGTTCCATCTTAAAATTAATTATCAATCAGAGGAGTGACTCATCTATCTTATAAAGAGTTCAATTCTTTTTAGTTTTTCTAAAATGAGATTCTCAACATGTGATTATAGTGAAATGCACAAAGATTGAGCACATTTACGACGATACATATATATGAGTATTGTAGCTCAAAGTTAATGTTAGTGTCCTTGTTATTGCCTAAATATATCTGTTTATGTTCCCTAATTGTTCTTCTTTAGCTGTTTGGTAGTTTCCTTAGAAGTTGTATCATGGTGCTTTGTGAGATTTTGTAGATTGATCTTGTGCGATATTTTTCCTTTTCTTTCTCTATCGATTTACTATGGGGATGTGTTTTTCGTTGTTTGGTCGTACCTTTTTAATCTCGAGGAGGTCGTTTTTGGTAGGTTTATTGTTGCATACGTTTAAATTGTTTTTTCTTGTTCATTCAAGAGATGTTTTGGATTTTGAAACTTTCATCCATCTATGCGTGTAGTTGTCGCTCTTGTGAGTAGTTCGCTGAAGACTACATTGATTCTATTGATATTGCACTGCTTTAGAGCACTACTACAAAAAATGGGTTTACTTGACAGTGAAAAACTGTCAAGTAAGGGATTACTTGACAGTTTTAAATCCGTCAAGTAATCCAGTGTCAAGAATAAGCATTTTTTTCTTGACAGTGCAAAACTGTCAAGAATAAGAGTTTACTTGACAGTTATCCACTGTCAAGAATAAAGCTTTACTTGACAGTTTTTCACTATCAAGTAATCCAGTGTCAAGAATGAGGAAAATTTTAATTTTGACGGTTTTCTACTGTCAATAATTCATTACTCTTGACGGTTTATCACTGTCAAGTTTTACAGTATACTTGACAGTGTTTCACCGTCAAGTTAATTTTGTAATTTTTTTTTTTAAAATTAATATTTATTATACCCTGTATTTTACACCTGTTTTGCCCCTGTATTTGGAGTCCTAAAACCGTGTATATTCAATGTAAATATAAGAACCAAATGCATACATTCATTGCATTTTAAATAACATAGTAAGTTTATGAATTACAAAAATCAAATTACATAACCGTATATAACATAAAATTTTCAACAAGTAGAGTACAACAATGGATAGAGAAAACCATCAAATCCGCCTAACCAACTACTAATATCAATTAATTAAAACTTCCAATAGCTACGGTGAAAAGGAAATTACTAATATCATTTAATCTCCCTAAAATACTTTGAAAAAAATAAAATCAACTTCATCTTACTCCAAACTAGTAAACTCCTCACAACAGCAGCCCCCTACCATCGATCGCATGTATCCCCTACCGTCATTGTCATTATCGGGAAAAGGTTGACTGGCAGCTGCTACCAGTTCAGCATCATGCCTGCAGAAATAAACAACATATAGATATGAGTTACTCAAAAGAATGTGAATGGTTTCATTAGTAATGACTTAGTTTTTTTGTTCCAAAGAATGTGAATGGTTTCATTTGTAATGGACAAATTTATCATGTAGGAGCAACAAACAAACTAAACTTCACAAAATATGAACTTATTACATTAAAACTAAACTTAAGAAAAAGTGAACAAACTTGATACCAAAATTTAAATAATTAGATCACAAAATACAAAATAGAGAAAAACCCATAAGAAATATGTAGATTTGAAAATTAAAAGGACCCAAACCTGGAATTTGAAGCTTTGAGAAAAACACATATGAAAACATGCAACCTCACAAATATTTTCATAAGATAAGAAATCAAGAGTCAGATAATATAGTAAACAAATTATAAAAGATTGAACAACATTCCTCTTTTTGCAATTTATTACCATGAGTTATCAATGGAAACCATAAAACAAACTTATCATCATTGGCAAGTCTAGTTATCAAAA
>JBBPDJ010037354.1:0-10049 GCA_037974625.1 Cucumis cinereus
CTTCTTTTCTTCTTGAAGCCTAATTTTATCATATCTTGATGGCTTATAACCCAAACCAAACCTTCCCTCATTGTTCGATATTTTTAAAAGTCTCTCTAAGCTTTGATTCAAAGAATATCCTCCATTTTTCATTACCTTAGTGGTCATGACTTCAAATTGAGACATGCATGGTTTTATCATTTCATCTAGAGACGTTTCCACTATAGTCACATGAGCAATTTCAAAAGAGCGAAAAGAACATTCTAGCGCTTCCTTTGTCGTCTCAATATATGGGGTTGAGACAAGTTTTGTTATCAAGAAATCCTCTTCTCTCAACAAACAAATCATCTTACTCCCAACTATAAATTTCAATTTTGATGCAATGTGGACGGTACCAATCCTGCAGAGTGAATCCAGGGGCGCCCTAGCAAAAAACTGTATGTGGGTGTTATCTCCATGACTTGAAAAACTATGTTGAAAGTACATGGACCAACTTTAATTGGTAATTCAATGTCACCCATGACTTCTCTAAGTGACCCATCAAAAGCTTTTACAACCATAGTGCTTGATTTTATGTGTGACATGTCCACTGGAAGCTTCAATAATGTAGATTTAGGCATTATATTAAGAGCTGATCCATTATCCACTAAAAGTCTTGCTACGACGTAGTCTTTGCACTTTACTTGGATATGTAGTGCTTTTGTATGGCCTAAACCTTTAGGAGGAACTTTATCATCTGCAAAGACTATGGAATTTGACAATGTGATGTTTCCAATAATTCCACCAAACTTTTCCGCTGAAATGTCATGTCGGACATGTGCCTTATTTAAGATATCCAATAGCACTTTGCGATGAGGCTCTGAATTCAAAAATAAAGATAATAAAAAATTCGAGCTGGAGTATGATGCATTTGTTATATGATCTTATATTCACTTTGTTTTACTATTTTCAAGAATTCGTCTGCTTCCTCATTAGTGACGGACTTTTTATATTCTACATCTTTAGCTATGATAGGTATTTCCACATTCTGCTCTTTGCAATGTTCATTCATATTTCTTTTTTCATTTTTTCTCCTTTGCCCTAGTATCGTACCACCTGAAAGTGCTGTCAAACTATCTGGTTTATAACATCTCCCACTTCGATTTATCCCACTGATTTCTATAATATCATCAACTGAAGGACCTATTATGACTTGACAATCATACCTCCAAGGCACTGGTTTCAAATCTGTAAATTTGAAGGGACTAGGCACTTGGATCGTGAGTTTTTTAGGATTGTAGAGAGTCGACTCATTACGACTTTCTTAAGACTGTCAAAGGTCTTGGTAAAAAGGAATCTTCCTTTTCTGCAAATTCATCCATTAATGCATATATTCTATTGTCCTTCACCTTCTCTTTTCCTTGTTCCTTGTATATTGTAAGTATCTTTGCATCCATGAGTTGCTGTACTTTAGATCTAAACTTGTAGCACTGTTGAACAATATGACATGCAACTCCTTGATGGAATATACAATGTTTGTTTTTATCATTCCCTTCATATCTTATGTTGGGGTCTAAATATTCTTGACTAACAGGTCCTGCTTCAAAAAGGCTCTCAAAAAGTGTTTCCATGGGTGTCATTACCTCATGAACCTCATTTTTACATTCTTCAACAAGACAATCCACAACACTCACCTTTGAATTTTCTTGATTAGGCAACGGATTATTGTTGACATCTGGCTTCTCACCAACCTTTTGAAAGTTTAACCATCCAACATTAATTAAAGATTGCACCTTTCTTTTCAAAGCCAAACAATTTTCAGTTGAATGACCCACTCCCCCAACATGATAATCACATCGAGCATTTGGGTCATACCATTTTGGATAAGGAGGTTGTATAGGAATTATTGGAATTGGAGCTAACTGTCGATTTTGAATTAGTTGGGGTAAAAGCTTTGTATAAGTCATGGGAATTGGATCAAATTTTCATGTATCCGAGTTGGTCTTGCTACCTTAACCTTGTGCAAATGGTCGAAAAGAAGAATTTGAATTTACAGGCTTTGGAGTTCCAGAGAAGGCGTGAGGTGGTACATAGTTATTATAAGAGATATACGAAACATTGCTTATATATGACGGAATATTGTGTTCATGTTCTCTTTGGCTGAAATTCGATTTATGTTTTCCTGAATTAGGAAAACCAACTCGTGAACCTCCCCTTGCTTATATATGACGAAATGTCGTTCCTTCTTTATTCCACCATATTCAGTTGTAGCCTCTGCTATCCTCTCATGCTTTATCCCATATTCAGTTCTTTCACCAATCACAATAATGTCAGAAAAATTGGTTGTTGCATTACCTATCATACGATCGTAGAATGGAGCTCGCAAAGTATTCATAAACATAACTGTCATTTCTTTGCCTGTTAACGCTGGTTGAACCTCAGCGGCTTTGTCTCTCCATTGTTGAGCATATTCTTTGAAACTTTTCGAACTTTTCTTCTCCATACGTTGCAAGTCTAAACGATCTGGAGCCATATCAATATTATGCTTGTATTGTTTTAGAAATGCATCAGCCAAGTCTTTCCACACGTGAATGTGTGCATTATCTAAGTGAATATACCATCGAGCAGCTGGGCCAGTTAAACTATCCTTGAAGCAATGAATCAATAGTTTGTCATTGCTAATATACGCAACCATCTTTCTACAGTACATTATAAGATGACTCCTCGGGCATGATGATCCATCATATTTATCGAATTCAGGTACTTTAAACTTTGCTGGAATTATCAAGCCTGGCACTAAGCATAGATGTGTCGCATCTATATTTTCATAAACGTCGGTCCCTTCAATTGCTCACAACCTTTCTTCTAAAACATCTAGTTTTTCCTTAGCCGGAGCGTCCACATTTTGTCACATGTCTTGAATTTTAGCTTGAGCTTCTAATTGTTCAATGTCTGGAACAGGGGGTGGAACATCAAAAAGTGGATTCATAGCAATATAGTTTTGAGTGGTTTGAGACTGTGGAACATGCATACGACATGGCGTAAATCCTGGAGGATAAATGGGATCATCGAATTCTTGAACTGGATTGCTTGATTGTGTTGTATCTATGATGACTTTTCCTTTTCCCGTTGAAATCAATTCTAGTATTTTTGAAACTTGTTCCCCAGAGTATTAATGTCTTGTCTCATTTTGTTCATGTCTTTGTCTTGTTCTTCCATGATTCGACTTTTATATCTCGTATTGTAAGGATGACGAATTGGAGTAGGACAAGCTTTGTTTTTCTTTGAAGACTGAGAAGTGAAAGAGAGTGGAAAAGAGAGAGAAAGAAAAAAAATAAATCTTATTATATAAGGGAATAAATTTGAACAAATACAATGAGAAAGGAAAGAAAAAAAACGATAAAATAACAATAACAAAAAATACTAGCAAAGAATGCAATAAACATCATCTTCATTGTCATTAATAGCAAAATTAAAATGAACAATTAATGAAAACGACCAAAATGGCCAAGTTCCCTGCATATTATAATAGTCTATTTATTATAAAGAGCCTACATTATTTAGTTTCTTTAGTATATAATAAGGGCGGAGGATTCAAACGTATGCTGATGTTGAACTAAGGTCTAAATTATATTTTTTCTTTTGTAATCTAATGTCTAAATTATCTTGTTTGAGTTTTTGTTTCAAAATTTATTTTTGTTATATAAATTAAATCTCCATATATCACTTTGGACTAATTTTAGAAATATAGTTTTTTTTAAATAATGACAAAAATAGGATGGAGTTGAAAAAAAAAATGGGATAGTTGGTCTAATTATTGTAAAAAATTGGGTTTTTTTTACTGTCCATGGAAGTCGTGTACCCGGTACACGACTTTCTCTTGTCCAGTCACGTCCAACGTGGAGCATGGACTGTTGACTGGGATGACTGGTCCACGACTCCCTTAGGATTAAATAAAAAAAATTCGTCTCCCTTAGAGTTAAATAAAAAAAATTATACCCCTAAATTACATTAAATGTCCTTCCACATTTACAATTACATTATATGATCTTCCCTTTTTCTTCTAAAATATGTTTATTTTTACAAATTAAAAAAAATCATTTTACAACTCTAAACTTCATAAACCCTATTAACTTTTATAACCTAAAATTTCAATTTCATCTATTTTTGTTTTAAATGTGATAAAATATGAAAAAAAAAACTAGGTGATCAAACTACGAAAAAATCATGATAAAATTTCAATTTCATCCATTTTTGTTTTAAATGTGAAAAAATATGGAAAAAAAATCATTTTCCATGTTTATTAAAGTTATATGATCAAACTTTACAATAGATTTTCTCTAAGTTAATTAAAGATATGTAAAATTAATAAATCATGATAACTTTACCTATTTTCATAGGTTAATCCAGATCAAATTACTTTGTTTCTCAAATTATATTGTTACCTAAATTCCCTCAAATTTCATAGAAAAAAAGGATAGAATTACCCATGTTCTTAGAACCTAAGTGCTTTTACTCATGAATCAATTCTAGTTTCTAAGTTTTCAAAAGTAATTTTATTTACTAGTTCAATGTGACCCCTAAAGTTAATTGTTATCGTAGGGTAGTGGTTACTAATTACGAGACATTAATGTTGATGTGAAAAAAAATTAAAAGATAAACTAAAAGTTTTTTTTTTCATTCAACACTAAAATTAATCTTAAAATGTCCTTACCCAATAAAATTAAATTGTTACAAATTTTTTTTTATTTACAAATACGAATTACAATAAAGCATTATCTATATCTTCTTGTACATCTTCGTCTTATTGTTGTCGTCTACGTCGAACATGTCTTCGATCCGTGTCTGCAACGTTGAGTCGTCTTGTCTGCTGAATAATTTGTTGTATCTACTAATGTTTGATCACACATTGAACTCAGATTCGGTAACTCGTGTTCCACTGAGAACTTGTGTACGTCTTGAACAAAATTATTCTGCATGATTAAATATAATAAGATTAGATTAGGTTAACATTATATAGTTTATAAAACATATCATATTAACATTTTTACCATGTAATAATAGTAAGCGTCGTCATGTGTGATAAAACGTCCGGTAATTAAATTGTATCAGAAAAAATAGTCGTTTGATACAATTGGATGATGCGTAGCTTCTCCTTATACAATAAATTGATGACGGTCATGCCACATCATGAATCTTACGTTAATCTTGATCGTGTTTCTCTCCTAAATAAATTTGATGTAGACTCCGATTTGTAAAACATAACGATGGTACGGTTTGCATCATACCAAACTGTCGCAACATACGATCGAGTAAATGCCACTCTACGATATGAAAACATATCAAAGGGCCAAAATGCATACTAACTTGTTGACCATTATGACATTGTGCAGGTAATAATGTCATCACATCGTGTGTGTAGAGTCCAACTAATCTGTAAACCAACAATTACAACAAACATAAGCATCAACGAAAAATAATATGTATTATTTATTTGGATACATTATCGTACCTGATAGTGCATCAGTCGGTCAAATATCTGCCTATATGTTAGCAACATATTTGCCGACTGAACAGATGCTGGTAGGATATCATTCCATCTACATATTTTTACCAAATAATAATAAGTTATAAAAAAAAATCTTATTACATGAAATGATTATATAGAAATTAATAAATAAAATAGTACCTGAAGCTAAGTGGACGATCATGTGAGGTCTGTAATGCAACATGTGGTGCGACGATATTAAATCTATCGTATGCCCATACTTGCAACAGTATAAGTGGTTCGACAATTTTCAATGACTATGCATTACTTGCTCTACACAGTTTCCTATATAGCCATGCCAGACATGCAACACTCCAAGAATACGTACCTGCTGAATTTATCGGAAAAAAAAACCTCTGGTGAGTTGCATTATGTATGCATGAGCATACCTTTGGATCCTCACGACGTCTGCATCAGGAGCCAACTCGAGAAACTGCTCTGCTAACCATGAAAGCCTTAATCTTTGACCTTTCATATCAGTTGACATTACTCCCAGAAAATTCTCACAGACTTGTTTCCAGTTATACAATAATGATTCTGTAACAGGCTCCCATCCACAGGTAATCCTAACTGGACCGCGACATCCTGCAACGTAATTGTGCACTCCCCACATGACATATAAATGTATGTGTCTCGGGTCTCCAACGCTCCACCAAAGCAGTAATGAGATGCCAATCTAGTTGGACAAACCCTATCTAAGACACCCCTAGAAATCCAACAGCTTCTACATACAACACAATACGTGAATCAAATAGAATAATGCGCTGAGATGCTGCCTCTCTCCTACGACAGAGGAAGTATTCCAAACCGATTGTGAACGATGAGACTGTTGTTGATACAACTGCGTAGGATCAACATGTCCAGGCTCTATCATACAAAAATGACTAAAAAACTTAAAATACAATGAATCAACCAAATGCAATAACAAATTAAATTAAACATAACAGAAAAAGTTGGAATTTATTTCAATTACAAAAATAAATCATTACATACAAATATACATAAAATTTATTACAATTTGAACATTACTTGAGTGATTTTGTTGCAATATTTTGAATAAATAAAAAAGGGATTAAGTTTTTTTACTTATTTATATTTAACTTTTTTTGCTTAGTTAGATTTATCTACTTGAATATATTT
The DNA here is from genome assembly GCA_037974625.1 of Cucumis cinereus. Taxonomy (NCBI): domain Eukaryota; kingdom Viridiplantae; phylum Streptophyta; class Magnoliopsida; order Cucurbitales; family Cucurbitaceae; genus Cucumis; species Cucumis cinereus. Next base: position 6,647 of record JBBPDJ010037354.1, read on the forward strand.
ATTATTATACATATATAATAAATATAGTTATTCAACTCAAATTATTATTTTAATATAATTCATTATTCACATTTATATTCACAATAGTGTATCAAACAAATATAAATGTGCTATAAACATGCCAATGCATCCCTATTCATATTGACAACAGTAAAAAATAACTATATAGAAACAATGATTCTAGTATCAATAAATGAACAATCTAACATGCCAATGCATCCATATTTCACCAAAATCTATAACATTTACATTCTATGTAATCCAACTCATTAAAAAATAAAACACATAGATATAAATTAACTATAAGCATCCAAGATATAAATTAACTATAAGCATCCAACTCATTCACAAACAAAACACATTCTCCTAAAGATATGTAAAATTTCAATCAATTTTCTCTAATCTTCATTAAAATGTTTACAATCAATTTTCTCTTAAAGATATGTAAAACACATATTCTCTTAAAGCTATGTAAAACACATGAATATGAAAATTACAATCAACTTTTCTAAGCTTCATTAAAAAAATTATTCATACCTTAGACGACAGCGACGACGACGACGACCGTAAAATTGACGGACGACGACAAATGTATTGTTGCGACGATCGACAACCTGTGCAAAGAAGAGAACCAATGGCGAGGGTTAGTATTATTCTTGTAAAAATAAAATACATAAAAATTTAAAAACTTATTCATACTGATGCAAAGAAGAGAAACAATGACGTGACGACGACGAAGGCGACGGTGACGACCACGAAGGCGACGGCGACGACGGCGGACGACGACAACTGGACGACGATTTTCTGTGATAATGTGGGTGGATGAGAATGGAGGAAGAAAAATATGGATTCAGAAAATTGAAGGGCGGACGACAGATGTAGAATGAGATGAAGAAGAAAGAAGAGGCAGAATGGGACTTTTCTAGGATTTATTTTTTGGGCGAAGTCGTGGACGGAGTCCACAACTACGTTTTTGAAGTCTTGGACCTCGTCCACGACTTAATGCATGCGCGACAGTAAAGACGGTCAAACTGCCACACCTGCAAACACGTTAGTGGAGGATGGACCCCATTCATGACTTCTATCAGAGTCATGTATCGGGTACACGACTTTATGCCCGAGTCTTAAACAGGTTTTTGATAAATAAAGATTTAGGGTTTTCTTAGAAAATTCCTTCGTAAATGACAGAGTCTCATCGCCGCCACTTTGCAATTCTTGATTTAGGGTTGCAAGCCAAGAACATTCAGGTAAGTTTGATCACATTGCTTGTGGAGTGTTCGAACTTGGAGTGAGGAACTAGTTCTCCTTATCTCTTGGTCTTCGATCAAAGGGTAATCCAAATCTAATCCTTTCTCTTGGGTTTTTGTCAAATTGATTTGGAGGTTTTAGAATTTGTAATTAGGGGTTCGCAAATCGGGTTCCTAATTTACAAATCCTAGGGTTTTCATATCATTTGGTATCAGAGCATAGAATCTAGATTGGGTATATGTTAATCGCTTTATTGATTAAAGTCTAATTTTTTTATAAACAAAATTTATTTTGTTCTTGATTGAATTGAAAAAAAAAAGCTTCTGCCGTAGTACGGCAAAAAGAAGAAGAAAAAAATAAAGGAAAAGAAGAAAAAGAAAACGTAAAAAAAAAGGAAAAAAAAAGTTGTCGTGGGCTTGTTTAGGAGGAAAAAAAATTATTTGAAGCACGTCAATGAAGTTGCTGAATTTTCATAGGTTTTAACCTGCTTAACTTTTATAAGAAAATTAATAGTTTTTAAAGGGCAATTGGTTGACTTTTTGAATCAAGTTTTAGGTATAATTAGTGTCGTTGGATTCTATTTTTAATTCTTTGCTTCTTTTTGCCATTATTTTGTCTAGTAGGTTGCTTTTCTTTTGTCAACTTGCATAATTCTTGAATTTTGAATATTAGATTGTTAATTCTAAATATCACATTTTGATCGTTTCTTATCTAGTTTGTTGAATCTCGAACATTAGGTTCTTGATTTCTAGTTTTCACTTTTGTTGCATTCGATTGGTTCTTTGCTTGAGTTGGACACTTTACAGACATTCTTGCTTTGTTTGTTGTTGTCTTGTTCTTCTGAACTTGGTTGCAAAATCTTGGCTATTACCTAAAGAGTTCATATTTGTGAGAGAGATACAATTTGAGTGTAAACACGAGTGAACATCATCTTATGAGGGAAAACACGTGAGGGAGTGATTGTGATGTCCACTTTTCTTTCACTTATTTCTGTTTTGCAGCAATGGTAGGTAACGAAGGTGTTCAACAAGGGGAGTTACAAGGAGGATTAAATGAGGAAGTCATGCAACGCTTAGAGACCTTGCTCAATGTGAGGTTGGACAGAATAGAACAAAGGTTTCAAGTTAGGGAAATACCTGAAGTAAGAAGACAAGTTGTGAGGGATTTTGAGGAGGATGAAGAATTAGAGCAAAATGAATCTGACTCTAATCCTGTTATAGATGAGCCTAGGAGAGGGGAGCGACATGGCCCGAGAGGAAAGGATGGTTTTCATAATAGGAGGTCGTAAGGTAGAAGAGAAAAGAACCATGTAGATCGAAGTTTTGGAAACATTAAAGTTAAATTTCCAAAATTTCATGGTACATCGAATCCTGAAGACTTCTTCCAATGGGAACATGAGGCAGAACATATTTTTCGAGGTAATGATCTCTCTGAAGAGACAAAGGTAACTATCTTCATCACACATTTTAAGGGCTATGCACAAACATGGTGGGATAAGATATGTTCTAAGAGGAAGAGACGACAGGAGGATCTAGTGGAGACTGGGCCGAATTGAGAGAGCTCATGAAGAGTCGGTTTGTGCACAACGACTACAGGCATTACGCCAAGGGAGTAAGAGTGTATATGAATATTACAAGGAGATGGAGATGCTGATGGAAAGATTGGATATGGATGAGGGTGAAGAGAACACTATGGCTAGATTCCTTCATGGATTAAATATTGATGTGGCAGAACGTGTTGAACTGCAAGAGTGTGAGGATATGGAGACATTAGTGCATCTTGCAGAAAAGGTTGAAAAGCAGTTACAACGACGCAAATCCAGGTTCACTTCTAAAAAAATTTCCATTCAATATCTTGGAAGCATGGTGACAAATATAAAGATTCTAAACTTAAAGCCAAGATAGGAAGTGATATGCCTAAAGATAAAGCAGAATCTTCATAAAAAAACTCTCCCAAAGATGGAGGCACCAACAGGTAGAAATAGAGACCTTAAATGTTGAAAGTGTCAAGGAGTGGAGCACATTAGTAGGGAATGTCCTAATAAAAGGACAATGATTATTAAAGGAGGAGAGATAGTAACTGATGTGAGTGAAGATGATGCAGAGCCAGAAAATTTAGTGAGTGACGAAGAAGGAGAGAAAGTGGAAGATACTTC
>JBBPDJ010037355.1:0-10046 GCA_037974625.1 Cucumis cinereus
GGATGATAAGTGTCAATGCCTCCTTCTTTCCTAGCCACTCCAAGGAACTTGAGCTTGAAGGAGTTGTTAAGTCTTCAAGAGTTACAGAGTCTTCTAGTTGTTGGGAGAATTCTCTCTAGGCTATCTGGAGTTAAAATTTTCTGACCCTCGCAAATAAAGGTAACTCCTCTATTTATCAAGCTCTTAGGTGGGCTTTGTGGGCTTAAGCCTCGTTGGTCAATGGATCTAGCCTTTGGGCCTAATTAGTTGGATTTGGGTTTTATTTAACATTTGGGTTAAATTAAGCCTACTTTCAAGCTCAATTGGACTCTAATCATATGATAATATTTAATTGGATCAAGATAATTAATTTCATCCAGCGGTCATGATGAAAATAGTTGACATCATTGGATTAGTTAATTTCTGTTTTCAATCTTTAAGTTTAAACTTACAACATTCTCTCCTCCCACCGCCCACGAAGCGTACATACATATTTCAATTTGTACTAGTTATCTAACTAAGTAAAAACTACATTTCAAAACAATTTCTAACCATAGGCACATGACGAATGAATCAAGTTTTGATTTTAAGTAAAACATTTAGTGTAATCAAAAGCTTTTGGTTCAATCCCCCCACCTTTAAACCCAATAATACATACTTCGATCTTTAAGTTCAATCTTTACAAGATCTCTCCTCCTCTTCTCCTAAAGTGAAGTTAAATTAACATAATAGCGAAAAAAGCGAACTAAAACACTCTAGATTTCATGAATTTTGAGGATTATGCATGTTGAAAAAAATTTGGGAAAAAATCAAGATTTTGAACATTCACCTTTGAAGCCCACAATTCTCCCTCAATTCTTAATTAAATTGGACGAAATCATGTTGTGAACTACCACAAAAGTCTTCTCTACTATCCTCTAGACTTGGAACTTGATCGTTAGATCAAATTGGTGACCAATTTTGTGAGTTTTTTTTTTTTTTAAAGAAAACGAACTTATGAACACTTGTGAATCTTCTCTAAAATTCAACAAGGTTTCATCCTCAAATTAACCTACTAATGTATGCGTTATATAGCCAATGCACATGCAAATCATATTTGCATAACAATTTGACACTGAACAGAACTTATTCTATGTTGTAGGGATAGTTAGCAGTTATCAGTTCAATCATGGATAAGATTATTGGATAGTCATTAAAATATCCTCAAGTATCTAAGGAGAACGAGGGGCTACATACTTGTGGAAATAACTATCTGATTTTCAGTCTGATACGAATTTAAAGAAATCTACTTCATGATTAGTGTTCACTCTAAATGGAGGAGCAATAGTTTGAAGAAGCATCAAACAAAGTTGTAATTCTTACTCCAAAATGGAAGCTGAGCATGGTGATCCATGTGAAGCAACGAAAGAAGTAGTCCAAGGAAGTTCTTAACAGATCTAGAAATGTTTCGAATATACATCTGCCTATCAACCTTTATTGTGATAGCAGTGGTGTAGTTGCAAATTCTAAATAACCCAAAAGCCATAAACGCTGGAAGTATATTTAGCCTAAATTCATCCTCATCAGGGAGATAGTACACCGAGTAGACATGATTGTCACACAGATAACCTTGCTGATCCATTTGAAAAACAATCACAGCTAAAACTATTTGAAGACCACCTAATGCGTTTAGGTTTACGAGTTTTGTAATCTAGGAAAAGTGGGAGAAACATTGGGTATGTATTTGATATATGCCATAGTTTATTGTATTCATATGTTTTTCCCTTGAAAGCCCAACATAACGTATTTTTTATCCCACTAGAGTTTTAGCCCAAGTGGGAGTATGTTGGATTTTATGTTCTAAAACTCGTTGTTTGTAAATGCTAAACATATTCTATTGTACAATAAAAATGTTATTGAGGTATTATTCAATAAAATTGTTGATGATAAATGATAAGAGGCAGCGGAGGCTAAAACTTAAATGTGGGCACGGATACCATATCATTGTAAATGTGTGTGTGTGTTTGTATTTATTTAATTTAATTATTTTTATTGGTGAAAAGATAGGAATTAAATGAAGGGAGAGAAGATTTGATGGTTTAGGATAGAGAAAGAATTGATTAGTTTTATTTGGAAAAGGAAAAGGAAAAGATAATGGTGGTAATAATAATAATAATAATAGTAACAATAATAGTTATTATTATTATTTTTATAAATAAGGAAATTAGAGCTTTTGTATGAGTGCAACCCTTCCTCTTCCCCTCAAGCCGTCATCGCCTCCTCGCTGTGCAGATCTCCTAACGACGTTGAACTTTCTTCTCCGACGAACACGTCAAGCCACGCGAGCTCCGCTGGTCTCGGTTTGTCAAATGCCTCCACGTCGCGCCGTAAAGTCCATCTGCCTAGCTAGTCCTTAAAGCACTACGAACACATCAAATCTGCACGTATTCGCTGCACACCGAACGTTGGCCTCTTTTGTCAATCAGCGTCGCGTCTCTCTATCTACGTCACGAACCCGACGCGCCGCCTTATTGCAGCCTTTTGACCGCCTCGTTTCTGAAGAATCCCAAACGGTCCAATAAAACGAGGACTTAACTTCCCTTTCTTTGTGAATCTCAAAACGCCTTTCATGGGTGCTACTTTCAGAAACACTTTATCTCCCACCTCGAATTCAAGATCTTTTCGACTTACATCAGCATAGCTCTTTTGTCTACTCTGAGCGGCTTTCATGCGCGCTCTAATTTGCTAAATGGCCTTGTTAGTGAACTGTACTAACTCAAGATCAATCAATCTTTGCTCACCAACCTCATCCCAGCACACAGAAGACCTGCAACACTTGTCATACAAGGCTTCAAACGTTGACATGTCAATGGTAGCCTGGTAACTGTTGTTATAAGCGAACTCCATCAAGTACAAATGACAGTCTGAACTTCTTGAAAACTCTAAAGCACATGCTCGCAGCATATCCTCCAATGTCTGGTTCAAACGTTCAATTTGACATCAGTCTGTGGGTGAAGAGCTGTACTGAAATCCAACCGTGTGCCCAAAGCATTCTAAAGACTTCTTCAGAAATTATAGGTGAAACGAGCATCCCTGTCCGAAACAATCGACTCGGGAACTCCATGTAATCTCACCACTTTCTTCAAGTACAACTACGCCCACTTGTTTGATGTATACGTAGTCTTCCCTGGTACAAAATGTGCTGTCTTGGTGAGTCTATCCGCAATAACCCAAATCACAGTGTGGCCCTTCGTTGTCCTAGGCAACCCTGTAATAAAATCCATTGACACGTTCTCCCACTTCCACTTTGGAACTCCAAGAGGCTGTAGCAAATCGACTGGCTTCTGCCTTGGTGCTTTCACCTACTGACACATCAAACACTTGCTAACAAAGTCTGCTACTTCTCTCTTCATGTTAGACCAACAATACAAATGTTTCAAGTCCTGGTACATCTTGGTACTACCAGAATGAATAAAGAATGGAGAACTATGAGCTTCAGACAACAACTCATGCTTAACATCGTTGTCTGGTGGAACACACAAGCGTCTCTCTAACAGGAGCACACCATCAGAGGATACAAAAAATTCTACAACTTGCCCTGACACAACAGGTGGCGTTTCATACTCAAGTACTAAACTCCACCATGAGCATAAATAATCCTCCATCGCACCGTCGGTTGCACCGTCAATTGTGCCAGCTGTGAGGTGACTTCCTCCACTGCAACCGCAATCTCAGCTCGCTTAAAATCCTGGTGCAGCTGAGTCTGTCTGGTAATGAGAGCTGCTGAATGAGCTACATTTTTGCTTAGAGCATCAACTACCACATTCGCCTTACCAAGGTGGTATAGTATTTCACAGTCATAGTCCTTCACCAACTCCAACCATATACGTTGTCTCATATTCAACTCCTTCTGAGTGAAGAAGTATTTAAGACTCTTGTGGTCAGTGAAAATCTGTATGTTTTCTCCATACAGATAATGCCTCCAAATTTGGAGTGCAAACACTACTGTTACTAACTCCAGATCATGTGTAGGATAGTTGTGTTCATGGTTCTTCAACTGGCAGACGCATAAGCGACCACCATCCCATGTTGCATCAGAACGCAATCCAAACCTTTCTTCGGACTCTGAAAGTGGTCCTCTGAAAGTGGTCCTCATAAGCTTTGGTCCAAACAAAAGAAATCCCCTTCCTGGTCAGTTGAGTCAGAGGGGTGGCTATACGTGAAAAACTTTCTACAAATTGCCTGTAATAGCCTGCTAAGCTCAGAAAGCTACGAACCTCAAAGACTGTAGAGGGTCGAGACAAACTAGTAACAACCTCAATCTTCGTAGGGTCCACCAAAACTCCATCTCTAGACACGATATGACGAAGAAAGGCCATTTGCTTCAGCCAAAATTCACACTTAGAAAGATCTTAGAGTTTCCAAAACTTTTCGCAAATGTTCCTCATGTTCCGCCTTTATTCTGGAGTAAACCAAGATGTCATCAATAAAGACAATCACAAAGGCGTCTAGAAAATATTTGAACACCCTCTTCATCAGATCCATAAATACTGTAGGAGCATTCGTTAGACTGAATGACATCACTATGAACTTGTAATGTCCATATCTCGAACGAAATGTTGTCTTGGGAACGTCACTCTCCTTTACTCTTAATTAGTGATATCCCGATCGCAGATCGATCTTTGAGAATACAGTGGCTCCCTGTAACTGATCAAACAAATCGTCAATTCTAGGTAAGAATACTTATTCTTGACCGTCACCTTGTTCAACTCCCTGTAGTCGATGCATAGGCGCATCGAACCATCCTTCTTCTTAACAAATAATACCGGTGCACCCCATAGTGATGCACTTAGTCGAATGAAACTCTTGTCAAGCAGTTCCTTTAACTGCAACTTTAACTCTTTCAACTTCGCTGGAGCCATTCTGTACGTAGCTTTGGATACAGGTCTTGTACCTAGTTCCAGTTCGATAACAAACTCAATCTCTCCCTGAGGGGGCAATCCAGGTAGGTCTTTTGGAAAAACATCTGGATAATCTCTCATTATAGGTTCTGATGACAATGAGGTGTCAGCCTCTCTAGTATCTACCACACTTGTCAAAATACTCTATGTACCTTTGTTAAGTAGCTTACTTGCTTTCAAATCTGAAATCACCTTAGGCAAGACCACGATCCATGCCCCTTTAAATTTAAACTTTGCCTCAGCTGGAGGATTAAAAACTACCTCCTTTCGGGCACAATCTATACTAGCATGGTGAGCAGCCAACCAATCAATTCCTACTATAACAAGTCCCACATGTTCAAAACTAGCAAGGATGCTTCTAACACACGACCTGCTAATTCCAACTGACATGCCTTGACTTTTTCTTCAGAAAGCATAATTTCTCATGACGAAGTATACACAAACAGCACAAAACCAAGAGGTTCCACTTTCAAACAAGCATTTTTTACAAAGACTGACGAAATAAAGAAGTGAGATGACCCAGAATAAAATAACACTAATGCAAAATGCCCCAAGATTGGAAGTATACCTGTTACCACAGTGCCTGCCTTCTGTTCTTCATGACGGTTGGTGGCAAAAACTCGACCTTGCTGTAGACTTTTACTCCCTTGAGATGACCCAACTAAATGATTCTTCGTGACCGTAGAAGAATTACTGGGACAATTCACCACTATATGCCCTGGTTGCTTGCAAGTGAAACAAACTCTGGTCTCATTCCAACAGTGACCCAGATGCCTCTTCACAAACTATTACAAACAGGTATTTGCCTCTCTGTAGCACCCACTTCAGCAAACTACTGATGTCAATGCCCCTGTGCACCCCTCATCCTCGGGCTCTTCCGCGGGATATCTATTGGTTTTTGCTCAGCCTTCCTTTTTTTCCAAGAGAAAGGATCTTGCCCTAATGGCTTTGGTTGTTCTTCATCTTCCTTATCATTTGCATCTACGGCCAGACGCAATGCCTCAACCTGGGTAGTAGGCTTAAAAGCTCGCACAAAACCCCTGATTTTCTTTCTGAGGCCTCTAAAAACCTTTCTGCTCGGGCCAACTTCGTAGTCACCAACTCTGGAGCAAAATGAGACAGTTCATTAAATTCCTAGTCATTCTCTTTCACGGTCATCTGTCCTGCTTCAAATCCAAGAATTGTTGTTGTTTGACATCCTTGAGGTTGGCAGAGAAGAACTTCTCATAGAAGCACTCTGTGAACTGTTCTCACGTAATAGCTTGAGGATTTCCACCCAACCTTCTTTCAACGAACTTTCACCAGATAACGGCCCTGTCTCTGAGCACAAATACCGCATATTGTATCTTTTGGTTGCCTGAACAGTTCATGTATCGAAAGATATCTTCAATCGATGACAACCACAACTTTGCTTTAGAAGGATCCTTTAGTGACCCATCAAACGTTTGAGGATCATATTTCCTGAAATCCCTCAGATGTTTCGCTTCAGCTAATAGTCGGTTCGGCAGATCCTCCTTTACAACTTGTGCAGCTTGAGCTGGAGCAGGAGCAGGAGCTGTTGGGACCTGCTGAAAGTTGTACCATAGCTGCTATCACAGACGAAGCAATCCTTTGCTCTATCTGAGTTGTCAGCACAGTCAAATCAACTTGTGTGACAGGTGCGGTGGGCTCTACAATCGGCGGACAACCTGCTCCTCGTCCACCCCGTCCACCTCTCCTGGCGCTTATACGTGGCGGCATTTTCTAAAAGAAAATCACCACAAACCCTTAAAAACATAATCATAAAAGAATAACCCATGTCAATTTTGGTTCATGCAGGCAGTTTATAAGCGTAACAAACAACTTAAAATAGAAAGTGTACTTGGCGGGGACAAAGGACCATAGTGACCATAGCAACCCAAACCATATACTTACTCCGTAAGTCAGTCTACATAACCTAAAACCTAGCTTTGATACCAACTGTAACGCCCCAAATTGTCGGAACTAATCTGGTCGTTACTCAACAAAATTCATAAAACATTTAAAAACTAATGACAAAGAAAATGACTTATTTCATTTAAAAATACGCAGAACAAGTTTATAAAGGTAGTTCAAATGATAAAAAGTAGTAAAAAACTCCTGAAAACACAACCTTGATGGGATCCCTCCTATTTCAAACAAAATGTAATAGGAAAAACAACAAGATCAGCGTAGTAAAATAATTCCATAAAAAGTTTCAGAGAAGAACATCTCAAGCGCGGAAGCTTCTCAACAAAGTGGTCCCTGTGACGTGGTCACTAGTATTTCTTGTCCTTCGCCGCTGTCCCTTTACCTTTGCCTGAAAAAAAAACACGAAAGGATGAGTATATATATACTCAGTAAGGAAAATTCTCTACTAGCCCTACTAAGTAGTCGTTGATTCCCCATTAAGCCAGTACTCTGTTTCACACAGTAAAAAATAGTCCATTAAGGAAACCCATAACAACCAAAACACAATGGTCAACCTAGTAACCTATGGGAACACAAGTAAAACAGCCTAGTGTATCATCGGATCGCGTGCCACACAGTAGCGAATCCGTCCCACTAAAGAATACAACAAGTGACCCATAGGCAGGAACAACGTCTATCCTAATCCAAAATGTAGCACTAGTCAGTAGTCATGCTTTTATGTTTCATGCAGTCACAAAGTAAAGTACCACCCATGCAAGTTATTATGCACATAAAATAACTATACCATAGGAAATAAAGTCCACACAGCATATATAACCTAAGTAGCATCGAGCCAGTCTTTATGCATAATAATAATAACTATAATACACGTTATAAAGCCCACACAACATATATAACATTAGTAGTATAACGCTAGTTGTTATGCATGACAACAACTTTACTCTATGTTACAAGGACCACACAACATATATAATATAGGTCTCATTGTCCCGTTATGCATAACAACAACTATGTCATACGTTACAAAGACCACACAGTATATATAACATAGGCATCATTATCCTAATCATTATACATAACTACAACTATACCCTACGTTACAAAGACCACACAGCATATATAACATAGGTATCATTGTCAAATATTATGCGCAACAACAGTACAGTACAATTATGCAATCCCATAAACATTCACATACAACGATGTTTTTCCAAAAGTACCGCACACATCAATAATATCACAACGGTATCCACACATCATGAAAGTAACACACATAAACCACACCAACTTAAACATTCATACACACCAAGAATTGGGGCGCAAGACAGTAGAGAACTCCTTACCTCAAAATAGATTGGAAACTAGAATCGCTCCAAAAATATCCTAGAAAATCACCGTAAACAAAAAAAAATACAAACAACGAATCCTCATCGATAAACTAAGAATGATAAAGAACCATTAGGCTTTAATCAAAACTTACCCAAAGATAACTCGAAATCCAACAAACAACGCCTAACGATGCTACAACTTATTCCAGCAATTCGTTCCTTCAAGAACGGTAAACAACCTATTTAGTTCAAGATTTCTCCAAACAATTCTAATGGATAGAAAAAATTCCATTTAAAACTCTAATAAATAATCAAGATTTCTCACCAAACTCAACCAATCCTCCAAGAAAAGGCGGTGAAGTTTGGCTTGGGGGCACCGCGAGTCAAGAACAGAAATGTGAAGGTGGCGGCAGCGGTTGCGACGCAATGCACGAAGGTAGAAGGGAGGCGAGACACGCGGCTTGTGACGTGAGAGGAAGATCCGCCGACAGGGCGCATGGGAGCAGGGAGACGCGAGAGATCCGACACGGTGTGGAGCAGACGTGCACGGTGCGACACTGAGTGACGATGCCGGATCTGCACAAGGCAACGTAGAGTGGCCTGAGCGGCGTGAGGTCACACTAGCGTCTTTGGATCTGCGCGATGCGGTGCGGGGAGACGTTAGCGACGCGAGGAGACATGAGCGACGACGTGGGGAGACGTGAGCGACATTGAAGACGCGAGCGACGATGCGGGGAGACATGCAGCGTGAGGAGAGAGAAACTGAAGCATAAGAGAAGAGAAAAGGAAAAGAAAGAAAAACAGAGAAAAAAAGAAGAGAGAGGAAAGAGAAAGGAAAAGAAAAGAGAGAAAGAAAGAAAAAAGAAAAAAAGATAATAATAATAATAATAATATCATTATTATTATTATTATTATTATTTACTTATTATTATCATTATTATATTATTTTTTAATATTTTTTTTTTAAGAAAAACCCCATTTACCTCTATATGAAGTCGTTACAATAATCTTCCCAAATTCTTAACCCTCAAAATTACATTACATAATATCCACAAAATATAAACTACAAAGTTAGACCAAAAACTACAATTCTACAACTAACTTAGCTCCTTGGGAGATGCATCCTCTACATAAATCTCGAGATACCTACAAAATATAGATAAGTAGTTTATGCTATTGTCATCTGATTCATCTGATTCGACATAAATCTCAAAAATCGATATAAATTACAAAAAATGCAAAGAATGCAAAGGATAGACTAAATTTGTTTATACACCGTCTTGAAAGCTCCTTTGCAAGATGGTAAATTAATGAAAAAATCATTTTGCATAATAAACCACACCCTTTGATTATCAAACACTTCAAAAATTATATTTTTCCTCCTAAAAAATTTCAACAAAGAAGAAAAAAACCATAGCATAACACAACCGATAATCTTTGAAGACAACGTTTCGTATGAAGTTGTTCAACTCAATCACGTACGCTGGATTCAAACTCTAGTTTGGAATACTTGTCAAGTTATACAATAATCATTTTATGTATGGGTTGGTCAAATATATTAAAACGAGTGTGTTTTTCATTCATGGTAAGCACACAATCCTTGTGTTTTGTATGTCATGTAAGTTGAGGGTTGTAGATGTAATTGGGCAGTAAAATACGTGCATCGACTATCTTACAACGTGTAGTGTGTATCATTTAGTGTGTAATGTGTATTTTACAGAATGATATAATGTTTGTACGGTAGAATATTTTAGTTGATATATTATGTTTGTATTGTAAGATGAGAAATAAGTTTATTTTCATCCAATTTGGCGGTACATGGGATGAGGAGAAACAATGCTACAATCAAGGTTGCATGAAGGGTGTCCAA
>JBBPDJ010037356.1:0-10021 GCA_037974625.1 Cucumis cinereus
AGATAGAATAGGTCCAGGGGACAAATCAATAGGAAATGTTTTATGTCATTGGAAGTGAGTGATCGGAAAGTTATTGTTATGCAACATTGTAAAATCAAAAGAACTTTAAGGAAGTGGGCCCAAACCTATGAGCTATTCATTGGTTTACTAAAAGATTGTTTCTTTTCTTTTGTCAAATCAACTTTTAAACAAGTTTAGTACAAGAAATTGGGAAGGAACTTGATTGAATTTGGTGAATATGAAGCTGGAGTAATTAGTTAAGATTGTTCCACTTGATGCTTATTTTAGTTTGTTGGTAGATTAACATCATGGTCAATTTGAGGTCATTAAAGTATCCAACTTATAATTATGGGAAAATTTTTGGGTGATTTTATGATATTTTTGGTTAGTAAAAGGAATAATAAGTTTAAACATTGATCTAAGAATGTTGATGATTATGCCTAAGGTTTGTGTAAGAATTAACATAAATAATCAATCCATGAGAAAGGAATAATAGATATCCATCAGAGAGAACAAATTTATATAGAATTAACATACTTGGATAACTTAGGTATGAAGTCTTTTAAACTTTAAAAATGGAATCTGTTTAGGGTGAAGTTGAAATTCAAAGTGGTTATGGTTGGAATATTTGTTGGTTTGTAAGCTATTTGGGTCGAACAGTTGCTTAGTAATCAGAGACTTGTGATCTGCTTTTTTTTTTTTCAAGCCAAGAGAAAATTGCACAAGTATACAAACCTACGGGATTTAGCCTAAACCTGCGAGTGACATAATGATTTTAAGTTTTTTATTCAAGTATGATTTTCATGTTAAGCTTTAAAATAAACTAGTGAGATTCTAAGCATGTTTTAGTACAAGCATGATTTCTTGTATAAAAATTTTACTGAGTTCTAAAGCATGTGATTTAGCTAAAATATTTAAGCATGAGATTTAGCAAAGTGTTTGAGCAAGATACGAGATTTATTAAATATTTATGCAAAGCATGAATTTAAGTAAATTTCGAGCAAGCATGAGATCTTTCTTGAGTATGCTTAAATGTTTCAAGTTTTGAGCAAGTTATCAAATTTAAGGTTTATAAGTTTTGTTCTACATTACTCTATACTTGAGATATCAGAGAGATTATAGGTCTTTGGGGCCCACTTTAGTATGCTATAGGCATTGGACTGTATATTGTGGTGCTTAGCCCTTTGGGGACCTATTATGTGCACATAGATAGCTAATTGTTGTTACTATTGAGTTTACTCCTCGACAGCGATGCCATCGGAAGTGTCGGGTGTGCCCCACTATGACGAAGACGTTAAGAGTACTGGACGTGTCCTACAATGTAGTCATATAGGTAACAGGGTAATGAGAAAGTTTTACTAAGTAAATATTTATTTTGCTTAGATTTCTTTAATGTTTAATTGATAAACATGTTTTATTTAAAATAGTCACTCACTGGATTTTCAGCTCACACTTTCAAATGTTTTTCATTTTTCAGATAAAGAACGTGATCTTCGAGCTTGGCCTACAACTGCAAGTTTTCCTTTCTGTATATTAGATTTCTTTTGGTTATTGTACACCTAGACCATGCATTTTGAGTTTTGTGGATATGTTTATGAGTGAGGGTTGTGGTGTATATGTCTTTTAAGTGTTTGATTTTCAATTCTGTGTGTAAGTATTATACAGTTGTTCTGAGTTTGTTTATTAAAAATATTGCATGTTTATTCAGTTTCTTCTAAGTTAGGAGTTAGTAAGCTAGCAAGTGGTCAGTAAGTACTATAGGAGAAAAACGATACTTGTTGGCTTCACATCTTCTTTTGGGCTGAGAGAAGGGGGTCTAATAGGGGGTGTGACAGTTGATAGACACAATGTACATAAATTATGACATCTATCACAGTGTATATAAATTATATACACAATATGAATAGTGATAAACACGGGGTATATAAATCTATCTTTATATAGTTGTCTATCTGCATCTACTGATTTTCTTGTTGAAGTTCACTTATCTGATATTAGTAGATAAAGTCGGATAGACATTATCTGAGTATATCACTGATAGTTTTTGCGTTTCTTCCAGTTCCATTAAAAAATGAATGTACTATTAAAAATATTTACAACTCAAGAACAAAATAAATAAAAAAAATATCATTCATAAACTATAAAGCCAATGCATCGGTCTATACATGTATTACAACGCAAAAATAATGATTACATCATTTGATTAATTGGTTCATGTTTGCAAGTCCTACTATTGTAACCTATACCATTACAACGAGTATATTTTGATAGACTTTTAAATTTACCTACAGATGAAATTCTTTGTTTTCTAGGTTTTCCAGCTTGATGTTAAACAATAGGTGGTAAGGTTTTCATGACATCATCTTCAGCTCTCCAATCCAAATGGACTCCAACACGTCAAACACAACATTGTATGCTACCGACAATATTCATCTGTAATAAAAATCACCTACATAAGAATTCGGAGAACATCAAGTGCATATGCAGATGGAATTTTCTCAAAATTTCTTACTCAACAATTGCAATATCTAAAGTGTAGCTTTGTTATGAACTATTTATCTCCATCCATTATCTTGTATTCAGTGTTGTTAATAGAATCAACCTAATAGATAAATACGAGAAATGTAAGAGGTATCAACATGTATTTAAGGAAAAAAATTAAGTAATCACTGTCTACCTGCGATAGACACTAATAGACCATATTAATCTAATAGACACAAATACAATTCTATCTATATCTATCAAAGATAGACTATTAGTGTCTATCTCTGTTAGACAACAATAGAAATCGATAGAAGTCTATCTCTGAAAATTAAAGATAGACAATAATAAACCATAAATTTTTTATATCCAACAAAAATAAGAAAAATATAGAATTCTTACCAAGAATTTTTTTGACTTTTTGTGTTCTCGTCGTAACATTTTCTCAGTCCAAGAAGTCAAAAGAGTTTTTATTACGAAAGCAGCTTTACTTCATCCATAAAACCACTTTTGCAATATATCTCTAATTTAACTAAGCAAGCTAGCCACAAGTAATTCTCTGACATCCTTACAAATTGAGTTTACGCTTTCTGCAACATTCAATGTCATCATTCCATACCTTTTTCTTTATGAATATGTCCGAAACCATCTCTCAAACCCAACACTACTAAGATAACTTCTGATATTTGGATAGATTGGCACAATGAATCTCATGTGGTACTCAAAGTAATCAGTAGGTTAGGCATAAACACAACTAAAGAAATACTTATGAAGCAATAAATCCTAAAATGAAGTATCAAATTTTTTTAAGAGATGATGTATGCACATACAGTACTCAACATTAGCGAAGACTCAAAACTCCTTTTATGAATGTTGAGATGTGTATCAGAAAAAATGAGTAAATTTTCTTGTTCTCCAAAACTACTTCTTATGGTTTCAAATAATCATGTCAACGATGCGTCATTTTCATAATCTACGATAACAAATGCAAGAGGAAAATTTTGATTGTTACCATCTAGTGATAAGGTTAATAGTATGCCACTAAACTTAAACTTCAAAAATGTGCCATCAAAATGATAGGTCTACAATACTTCCACCCCTCGATTGATGCATCCAAAGCCATGAAGAAAAACTTGAAATGACCACTTTCATCCATTTCTAAAACAGTGTAGGCACCTATAAAAATACATGTAGCAGGTGTTCCATAAGTCGTCAACTTTAGAACCTCCAACCTTAGTCTTTTTATGATTTTTTGTCAATATCTAATCAAGTGAGCCTTTTGTAACTAGTTTTACAAGATATTGTCATATTACTATAAAATTAGTGGATTATATATGTAACAGGTGTTTCACAAATGGTCAACTTAGGAACCTCCAACCTTAGTCATCTTTTATGATTTTTTGTCAAGATCTAATCAGGTAAGCCTCTTGTAACCAGTTTTACAAGATATTGTCATATTTCTATAACATTTGTGGATTTATTTAACCTAGGCGAGCATGCAGTTTATCTTAGTTATAGATTTTAGTAGTTTAATTAATTTTATCACTCTTATAACTTAGACAACTAAACCTATAACATACATCTAAGATGTTATTTATATAACAATTATATAAACATCCATATCATGCAATAACATAATACCTTATACTATTAACTCATGATGTCCTACACATGCATTCTATATATCATAACTCTTATAACATACATTAAATACATAAACATGTTAATCCTACGGTGATATTTTAAATCTACATGGCATACAATATGCACATTCAAGATTTAATTTAATTAAAACATACATATACAATGCATAATTAATTAAACACACTAAAATGGATTGATTTGGACACCTAAATTAAGCTTAAAACCTAAATTATTCAATAATAATTTAGAAAACAACTCGAACTAGTCATGGACCCTTCAAAATTGCTCGAACAGCTCAAACTTTGCTTGAACCGACCTCAAATGCTTCAACCAAGCTGAACATGCTGGTAAAGGATGAACCAGGCCAAACCAGTCCAATCGAACCGGCCAGCCCATCATGCACACGCATTTGGAAAAATTTTAATGGTGTCGCAGCGTTGCTTCACATAATGCCAACCCCTGTTTTTGATCAGCTTGCATCTTGCTCCAAGCTCTTCGAATTACAGCCTAATTTGAATTCTAATGACTTTAAGTAAATTATACTCTTTACAACACATTAGAGGTCAATTAGCACAGGCCAATTATAACAATTATTACAAATTGAAGCTTAATTTAATTGTTAAAACCATAATATATCCATTTTAGCTCCAACAACATTCATCTCATGATTTGACATCCACCATATGCAACTGAATGCTCTGATACCAATTAAAAAAAATGATATACATGTGAGCGAAAGCGTAACTGATTGAAACACTCCAATTTGCATTTAATTTAAAGATTAACATACATGGAAAAACTTTACAAAAATGTAGTTTATGAAAACTTACCTTTGAAGTTTCAAATTGACGTTATTCCTAGCTCGATTTTGTTCATGAATACTTTGTGGACAACAGTCAAGCCTTTTCAACTATTCTCCGGGCTTAGAATGGTTTGTGGAAACCGAATTTGTGATGAAATTTGGAGTTCTTGAAGTTTTGTGCTTGGAATTTGAAAGGAATTCACATTTTGATTTTTACCACTAAAATCATGAACCAAATCTATGATTTTCATCAAACACACTCAATATATACCCATCAACTTCATGCAAATCAAATTCACCTTCAGTTGACAACAAGTTTAATCTAATATTGAGTGGGAATTAAGTGGCATGAAGTGGTTTTTTATGAGATTTTTAGTAGGTTAGTCATAACCCACTTATTTCATTTAATTGATTTTTCCAAAAAAACAATAATAATGAATTTCCATAAGAGACATTATCAAAAATAGAAATATTTATAAAATATTGACACTTCATAGAAAAATCTATTGCAATTGATTTTTGTCTTTTACTGGTTTTTTTTATGAAGTGTATTTAGTTTGTTTTTTTTCTATATTTGAAAAAACCTCTTTCCATAAACCCCTTTGAATTTTATAATTTTATACAATTAATTCAAATAAATAATTTTATAAAACCAATTTATAATTGTTAATTAATTATATTAATTTCATATCAAATATTAAATTAATCATTTTGCACTTAATCCCGACCTCTCTAAAAAAACCATTATACGAATATGAATCCTTATTCATATAAATCGTATTTAAATTATATTGAATTATTCTCGTTACTCCTAATCGTTTAATTCACAATTTAACGTTTTAACATCAAATATATTGTATATATCCAATATTTACTCCTTAACCCGAATTTGAATGTTTCAAATTTATTCATCATATTGTTCTAAGATTTAATCTGATATGAGCTAGTAGGAGAACCTAATGGACCGACAAATCATGTGCTTCAACGATCCGAGATTAATCGACTAGAGCTCTTTAACCTAGTTAACTAACTTTCGTTAACTATCTAAACACTCCACTAAAGTCGTAGTTGCACTCTTCTTACCGTAGATATATTTCTTTCTACTCGATATAAGCATTATTAGTAAGTTAACTATTCACAGGTTGTTTGTAATTAAAACTAGGTCGAAATATCGTTTCACTATCCCTAAGAGCAGGTAGGAGCGAATTTTGTCTTGCACCCTATATCCCCAACTATATACCCGATCTTACTCCTGTAATGGGAGGCTAGTTGAGAAGGTAAAATTTGACCTCTCTCACCCATGCAAATTAAAGGATAATGAGTTCATAGTTAGCTTAGGATTAAGGATGAGTTACCTAGGTCATCATATTGAAATAGTCAGCCTTAAACAGTAAACGACGTTAATAAAGTAAGAGTAACAAATTTCTTGGTTCGATTTTATAAAATCTCTTTGCCTAAGAACGCCTCCATTCACATGTCTCAACATGACCGATTTAGGATAACATCGTTTGCAATAATGTAGGCCGCATCTAATAGTGTTTCCAGAACAAGGTACCCAGCCTTATCTGTATACTATAAATTGTTTTATCTATCTACTTAAACTTGATCTACTTTTATTTCTCTACATAAAGTTTAAATACTCATACTCATACTCATAACCATGGATTTTAGTTTATTGGGTTTAGGGTTTTCTAATACAAAATAAGTTATTCACATATTCAAAAACAACTTTATTGAATAAACCTCAATAACAATATTATTGTAAATAGATATATGTTTATCGTTTATAAACCACGAGTTTTAAAACATAAAACTCAACTTATGATTCAATTGAATCACCTTTTAATATCTTTACTATGTGTTCTTTTTTGCCCTCCAAGTTTTTTGATAACTTATATTGACTCCAAAATTTGTACAACCCTTATGGATAGGAATGAATTGATTAGTAAACATAAACCCAAAATCATCTATCAAAGCAATTGTCAACTACTGATGAAGAAGCTTGCCTATGGCAACTCTGAGTTGTGTTCAATGGACGGTCATGGTCAGAAATGTACTTTCTAAGCATCCACAACTCACTTCGAATTTTGGTCAATATCGTCATCAAATTCTTCACGACTTTTATATAGAAATCTACAAAATCAAATTTAGGGTAGACTTCGAATTTGATCTTGTAGCCCAAAATTGAAAATTATTCTTCACGACTTCTATGTAAAAACAGTTTTAAAGTACTTCTTTACTTTCAAATACGTTTTATTTCCCTTAAAATTACCATAAAAAATATCTCTTACAACTTCATCATTTGAAGAACAAGAACTTAAATATAACATTCTATCATCATCGTCATCTACACTATTAATAGTAGTAGAAGACCCTTCCAAAAAACAAATACTTACATGAGCAACTAATGGATGTCTACTGTTTGCATCTTTAGCCAAAGTCAAATACTAAAAAACATCTTTAGGGTTTTTTATTAGAACCACAGTTTGAATTTATTTTTACCAAAATCCAATTATAATTAATAAATCTACCAACCAATCCAATTGAATCTCTTCATATATTAAACCAACTAAACTATTGAAGTGAATATTCGATCATCTACCAAATTTCCACGAACCGTATAATTCTCATAGAAGTGATAATCATTCCATTGTCATCCATAAGAAACAATTATAGAAACAATCATGGTATTGATCTGCAAAATTAAAAAAAAAATCTATAAAAAACTCATAATGAAAATATCACTAAGATTATGTAAGAAACTCATAATGAAAGTAATCAATAGTGAAAGATAGAAATAGAGTCCTATCTTTATCTATGAGTGATAGACAAAGATAAAACTCTATCAGTGTCTATCAGATAGACAGTGATAGACTTTTTTCTTTATCTATCACTGATAGACAAAATAGTAATAGACAAGGATAGAGTTCTATCTCTATCTATCAGTGATAGACAAAAGATAAACTTTTATCTCTGTCTACCACATAGACCCAATTACAACGATAAATGATAGATAGAGATAGTGATATATAGTTGTCTATCAATGAATTATTCTCTCTCACTAATACAATACAATATGAATTCAATTCAAAAGGAACAAACACAAAGAGATAGACAAAGATAGGCGTCTATCTATCTATTAAGGATAGAAAAAGAAGTTTCTATATTTGACTATTAGCGATAAACAAAGATAGAGTTCTATCTTTGCCTATCATCGAAAGATAAAATCATAATGATGAGTGATATACATAGATAGTGATATATCATTGTCTATCAACTGTAGGATCGGTATGGAAACCCTAGAGGGGTGAATAGGGTTTTTACAAATTAATGAAACTTTTAACTAAGTGAGCCCAATTAAACAAATTAACAAACTTTTTGCTAATAAGTGATTTAGACAAGAAATTCATACAAATGCATTCACATCAAAATGACTTATAAAGTGACATAAACAAATTCAAGCACAAATTGTAGCAATTAATTTTATGCAATGAACTATATCAACAAATTAATTGCAAAAATAAATAGGGGAGGGATAGAGAAATTGACATCGACAATTATATAGTGGTTCAGCACAATCGGCCTACATCCACTTTCCAAGCTCCTCTTGGTATGTCACTAGAACTTTGAACCGACTCTTTTCACGGATTAGAGACAACTGCTACACCACTCTTCTTACGAGTTCAAGAGCAACTCAATCGTTTTTCCAGATCACGATCAAACCGTCACAAACGACTCTTCTTAAAGATTTTAAAATGAAGAACATGACGAGGAAAACTCTCTCAAATAGTTAATTTACAAATTAAAGCACTCAACAAATGAATCCTCACAATACAATATAACTCTCTCAAGAATTAGATGAAAAGAATAAATAAAGAAGCTTGGAGAGAACAACAATGGAAGATTTGTGAGTTATGAAATATGTTTCAAATTGTGTATTGTTAATTTGGAGAAGAAAGTGTCTTTAAATTAATTATTAATTTAATTTAATTTAACTTAAATTAAATAACTACTTTACGGGAGTTATTTTTTGGAGAAATGTGGAATGCTCACACGTTCTCCCAATAATATCTCTAACTTCTTTTTCATCATCCTGAAGAAAAGGAAGAACAATACCACTAAAAAAAGACCCTAGTTTGAATTGCAGAGGGTCTGCAAAAAGAAAACAAAAATTCTCCCAATTTTTTCTCCAAAAAAAAATTCCCAAAATAAATCCTTGTTGGTTCCCCCAATGCTTCAACCTCCATACTCAGAGGATAAGAGAAATTCCTAGTGGTGGTGACAACAATTTGGAGTTTTTGTAAAATTCAGAGACTGCATCGATGGTGAGTTTTTTTTTCCTCTGTAATTTTGTTTATAAAAAGCATGTTTAGCCGTAGATTTTTTTCAATATATTACTATTTTAATTTTTCCCAAATTAAAATTATGATTGGTCCTATAATTCTTCCGCTGCGATGGATTTTTGTCCCATCAATAATAATATATATCTTTATAAAATCATTTTTTTTAAAAAAAACTAATCATTAGACACAAAAATAAAAAAATAAAATAATATATATATCTTAGCGTTCTCGCAAAAGAGAATTCTTTTTGTTTTTTCAATTAAATTATTAATTTATAAATAGTGGTTTCTCACCTGTTATGTCAAATTCACATAAAAAAAAATCGTTGTTCTCCCTATGAATATGAAGAACTTTTTTCGTAAAATCTCGTCTACTAAAAATTTGTATTCCAAGACAGAACAAAAAGAACAATATATAGGATGGGTAGAAGAAGTTGTGATACTTGGCTCGATCCCGAATCTGAAACGACTCTACGAGATATAATATATTAAACAACTATACCAATCATAAGGATCCATAGGCTTAATTGCGGATCCAACACAACAATCAAAATGTTTAAGTTGTTTCGTCTTATATTTTTATTTCAATTTTCTATTTTGTATATCTAGTAAAAAGATATACAATAATATCTTTGTATTGTATTCGGCTCAATCCTTTTAGTAAAAGATTGGGCCGAGTTTAGTTTAATTGAAAGTCAATTAAAAGAACGAAGAGTAATTACTGGATTACAAAGTATCCATTGCCTCAAATT
>JBBPDJ010037357.1:0-10021 GCA_037974625.1 Cucumis cinereus
GTCGTTGTGTTGAGCTGGCTCCACCTCGACGAAGACGTCGTTGGTCCTGATCCAACCACGACGTAGATATAGCTGTCATTAGTGTGAGATAACTCCACTGCGGCAAAGACGTAGCTAGTGCCAAGTTTTTCCCATTACTACGTAGTTTAGTTTGATACACATCGCTTACAGAATTCAGATATTCATGTTTTTGCAAGATTTCAATTATGTATAGTTTTACCATGATTTACAGATAAGTATCGTGCAAGCACCTTTCTAGTGATTTCAGTTTAAATTATGATTTATGGTTTCGGTTTGATTTGATTTGTGAAAAGTTTCTAAGTCAACGGTTTCTAGTTATGATATATAAGTTTTAAGTATTTTCTATTAAAGCATCACTCACTAGGCGTTTTAGCTCATTCTTTCAAATTGTTTTCCCACTTTTCAGGTAGAGATCGTGATTCCAGAGCCTGACCTACCACAGTCTGTCTGCTACTCGAGAAGTTTTAGTACTATTGTACGTTAGTAGTAAATTATGCATGTTACTGTTGTAATAAGTTTTGGTACAGTGAGATGGGTTGTATAAAACAGTATGGGTTGTACTATGTAGAAGATGTTTGTTTAGTTGTCGCTGTTATGTGTTAAGTTTTCTTTTTCGCACTTTTTAAGTTATTGGAATTGTTTAAGTCAGAGTTAAGTTAAGATAGTTAGTGAGGATCATCAAGGTAAGGACGAGATTCATTGGCTTCACGCCGTCTCCTAGGTTAGGGTTAGAGGGTCTAGGAGAGGGTGTGACAAATTATGTGATAAATGTATTGACTGATTAGGTAACAAGTGTAAGTTATTTTAATTAATAATTTTTATGGGGAATTATTAATTAAAATTTGATGAGTAAGGAATACTTCTACCGAATCCACGCCTTTGGCGTATAAAGTGGGGAAGATGGTTAGTGTGCTTGCATTATGGTGTGGACCTCGGGTTTTATCTGGTTATATTTTTGTATGGATTATGCATAATTCGTCATACTACTTACCTGTGTTTATCTGTTGCCTGAGAATTGTTTTGTTATTGTGATCACAATGTTTTGGACTAGATTGATTTGGATACGGTTTCTGTTAACTTTACCTAATGAATTTTATACTTGATTGGAGAACGATGAGTTAGTTAGCAAGCCGGTATGGCGACTTGCTCTGACTAGGTCAGTCACAAGCCTGTGTGGCGAATTTGTTACTGAAGGTCGGATAATAAATCTACGGGTGTTTCGACGTATCCGTTCTAGAACAATGAGTCATCTAGCAAGCCTGTGTGGCGATTTGCTCTGACAAGGCCAGTTACAAGCTTGTGTGGCGAATTTGTTTCTGAAGGTCGGATAATAAGCCTACGGGTGTTTCGACGTTCCATTATGAGGGCAAGCCTGTGGGACGATTTACTTTGGCAGGGTCGGTTAATAGGCCTGTGTGGCGATTTGTTTCGACATATTTGTCTGTAGTCAACCGGCCGACTGTGTGTCGTAAAGTACAAGTCATTAGGGGAGTTAACGGTCACCTAGTGGACCCAACAACTCGATGTTTATGATTTATGTGATAAGTGGGTTATTAAGTATCAATGCATAATTCGTATGTCAAGCTTAACGGTGTGGAACGCTTACATGACATGTTGGTTAGGTGATGAAGTTCTTGATACTGAATTATATGGTGAGTTAACTAAACGGTTTAGTTAACTGTTGGTGATGGGTTATCTATGTTAAGATGAACTGAATGGCTATGTGATGATCTGTTAGGACAGATTGCTATGGACAAATCAATGGGGTTTTGTGGTGATATGTTTTTGTGGTTTGTTATGAATTAACAGTAAAACATGATAAAGGTATGGGGTGTTCGTGGTTCTCATTTTTAAACTAAAGTTCATAAGCGTGCTTGTGAATGTTTTGGAGTAAGATGGTATGTTTTGGGACTATGGTAGTTGTTAACTTTATCTATTAGCCATGTACTCGGTATGTGGAACGTTAGCTGCCTTCGGGACTAAGATTGCAGAGTACAGTTTAATAGGAAGTTAACAGTTAACCTAGTGGGCCCAGTACTTGTTTCCTTACTGGGTATTTTTATACTCACCCTTTTCATGTTTATTTTTCAGGTAAGTATGAGGAAACCGGCGACGAACAAGAAGGACCAGTGACCATGTGTTTATGGAGACTTTATTGACAAATGCTTCCGCTGCAGTCTTTGTGTTGATATTCTTATTGTTGGCCAACGCTTCTGCTGTATTTTTTTTCAAGTTTATGAGCTTTTATTTAAGTAACGACCTCGTGTTAAGGTCAAAAATTCGGGGCGTTACAAAATGTATCACAACCTAACAGTTACTTGGATTTAACTGAAACTCAGATTGTCATGCCAGATGATGTCATTGAGGATCTATTGTTCTTTAAATATGGAATGAATGATGAAGACAGGGACCAATGGGTCAAAGCCATGGACCTTGAAATGGAGTCTACGTATTTCAATTAAGTGTCGGAACTTGTAGATCTACCTGAAGGGGTGAAACTCATAGGGTCGAAATAGATCTATAAGAAATAGAGAGATTTAGTTGGGAAGGTACATACCTTCAAAGCTAGACTTGTAGCAAAAGGTTATACCCAACGAGAAGGGGTTGACTATGAGGAAATTTTTTTCACTTTTACTATGTTAATGTCTAAAAGGATTCTCATATTCATACCCACGTTTTATGAATATGAAATATGACAAATGAATGTCAAGACTGCTTTTCTGAATGACGATCTTGAATAGGGTATTTTATGTCTCAGCCCTAGCGGTTCATAACTCAAGGTCAGGAGAAAAAAGTTTGTAAGCTGAATCAATCCATTAATGGATTGAAGCAAGCATCCAGGTCTTGAAAAATTAGATTTGATACTGCGATCAAATCTTATGGTTTAGACCAAAATGTTGATAAGCCTTGTATATACAAGAAAATCAACATAGGTAAAGTAGCTTTCTTAGTTCTTTATGTGGACGATATCCTTCTCATTGTGAGTGACGTAGGATACCTAACTGACATTAAAGCATGGTAGCAGCCTAACTACAAATGAAAGATTTGGGAGAGACTTAGTTTGTTCTTGACATTCAAATCATTAGAGATTGTAAGAACAAAACGTCAGAATTGACTCAAGCAACTTATATTGAAAAAATGTTTGTTCGATATTCTATAAAGCGGCCTTTTTATTTCAAGTTGTGTGTTGTAAAAAGAAATGATGAAAAGGTCATTTTGGGAGTTTTCATAAAAAGAAAGTAAAAAGAAAAGAAGATAAAAGAGAAAAAAAGGAAATTTTAGAATTTTTATTATTATTGTTTAAGAATTATTTAATCTTTAGTTTTGAAAAAAAAAAAGGAGAAAGAGAGAGAGACAGTAAAATTATGGGCAATTGAAAAGTTGAAGAGAGGTGAGAAAAGTTGAAACTTTAGCTAAAATCTTAACCAATTTGAGCAAAATTTGTGTCTAGATTGCTTAGAAAAGAGATAGGAAGTTAAAGGAAAGCTCAATTTGTAGGAATTTGGCCAGGAAAACTAAGAAAAATAAAGAATTTTGTCGTCGGAGCTGAAGAACACAGTTTTAAGTAGCTTGAACTTTTTAAGAAATTGAAGGGGTTAGAGTTGAAATTTGGTGGTAAGCTCAATTAGAAGTTCCTCTTTGATTTCGTAACAATTAATTTGATCAATTTAAGCTAGAATTAATGAATTTTACGTTTGAAATTTGAAGAAAGATCATCGAAAAAATAGAGCATCGAAATTTTCATCTTGATTTTCCAATGATTCACGAGGAATTAGATGGTCAAAACATGAGGTAATGTTGTCTAAATTATGGGTAATTGATTGGTAATAGTTAGGACTTTCAATTTTGGCTGGAAAAAGAGTGTTTGGACCCGGAGCCTCGTTGGAATGCTCACCGGTTTCTGAGTTCAATTTGGGAGAAATCTGAAGGTTGAAGAGGGTGAATTTTAAGCTGACCGTCATTGTATGTCTGCATGGAAAGTCTGTTGTTGTTTGCCCATCATAAAAGCTAAAAAATAGAATGTTAAGTATTCTTTACCCGATTATTATGCAATCTTTTAAATGTCCATTTTACCTTGAATAGAAGCATTAGTTGAGCGAAAATAAAGATAATTAAGGAAACTTTTATATGTTTAAGGGAAAATTATGATTTTTAATTCGGTTTGAAGTTTATTAACGACCATGTATAATCCGTTGATTTTGGACTATTTTTAAGAAATTTAATAATCAGAGAAGTTTACGAACCGAGAATAATCCATCAAGTTTGTGGGTGACTTATAATTTTCAAATATTATTTTAAAGCATGTATACTATTGAACTTATTTAAAATTATTTTCGAGTTAACACGTTTTACGAGATAAATTGTTTAAGTCAAACGTATTGAATGTTTATGATTCTTTATGTCAAAGATGTGTTATATAAAGATTAGATACATGGTTTATGATTTGATGTGTTAAAAGACCAAAGATATTATATTATTATTTTTACATTTTACGAGATTTCAGTAAAAATATGATTCAATCATACCTTAGTATTTTATATGAAATTCTTTATATGATATTTCAGACTGATTTGAATGATCCGAGTTTCACAACGTAGATAGCGCTGTCTTGAGTGTTGAGCTTGCTCCACTATGGCAAAGATGTTGTTGATGTTGACCCCACTGCAACGTAGATTTCGCTGTCGTTAGTTCTGGGTTTACCCCACTACGACAAAGACGTTATAGATGCTAGCCCCACTATAACGTAGAATAATTGTTGTGAGTGTTGAGCTTGCTCCACCACAAAAAAGACGTTGTTGGTACAGGTCCCACCACAATGTAGTTATCGCTGTCGTTAGTGTTGAGATGACTCCACTACGACAAAGACATTGGGAGTGTTGGGTTTTCCCCACTACAACGTAGTTAGATGATTACCCATGGCTTTGTAAAAGTTTTCAATTACAGATTACTTGCAAAAGTTTTCAATTACGCATTGCTTTATGAAAGATTTAGAAATACATTGCTTTCCAAAGTTTATGATATATTTCAGCAATATGGTATTTATTTATTTTCAAAGCATGTGATTTCTAAAGTATGTTATCCAAAGTATTTCCAAGTTTATGAATGATTTTAAAAGTATGTTGTTTATAAATTGTCACTCATTGGACGTTGGTTCATCTTTTCAAATGTTTTCTTACTTTTCAGGTAGAGATCGTGATTCTCGAGCCTGACCTACTACTGCTTGTCTGCTATCAAAGTTTGAGTTTTAGT
Source organism: Cucumis cinereus (assembly GCA_037974625.1). Classification (NCBI taxonomy): domain Eukaryota; kingdom Viridiplantae; phylum Streptophyta; class Magnoliopsida; order Cucurbitales; family Cucurbitaceae; genus Cucumis; species Cucumis cinereus. The sequence goes on from JBBPDJ010037357.1 coordinate 5,272, forward strand.
TTAGGTCATAATCATTATTTTATATATGCATGTTTAGGTCTGTAAAATTTTATAATGAGTTCGTGGGTTGTATGGGACACTTGTAATACTAGTTATGTAAGCAAATTTTGTTTACATGTTTCTCAAAGTAGGATAAGTAAGCAGTAAGTGAGTGTCAGTAAGTTAGGAACGTTACTTACTGGCTTCACGCCATCTCTCAAGCTAAGAGTAGAGGGTCTGGGAGAAGGTGTTATATATTCAATGTAGAACTCTAAGAAGAATTTATTACCTTCTAGACACGGGGTTCACTTGTCTAAGGAACAATGTCCTAAGACACCTTAAGAAGTTAAGGACATGAGACATATTACCTATGTTTCAACTGTGGGCAGCTTAATGTATGTCATGCTCTGCACTAGGTTAGAATTTGTTATACAGTGGAAATAATCCGTAGGTACGAGTCCAATCTAGGGTTAGGCCATTGAACAAGGGCTAAAATTATCTTTATGTATCTAAGGAGAATCAGGGACTACATGTTTATATATGGTGTTTAGGATTTCATCCTTACAGGATACACTAACTTTGATTTTTAAGCTGTCAAGGATTCTAAGAAATCTACGTTGCGATCAGTATTCATCCTAAATAGGAAAATTGTAGTGTCGAGTAGCATCAAGCAAGGATGCATCATAGACTCCACTATGGAGGCTGAATACGTCACCTCTTACGAAGTAGAAAAAGAAGCAGTTTGGCTCAAAAAGTTCCTACCTGATTTGGAAGTTATTCCAAACATGAACTTGCCCTTCACTTTGTATTGTGCAACATGGGGACAGTAGCTAATTTTAAGGAACTTGCACCCACAAATGAGAGAAACACATAGAAATCAAGTATCACCTGATACTAACGATTGTCAACGAGGGAATGTGGCCGTAACCAAGATCATTTCGAAGCACGACATTACTTATCCATTTATGATGACTCTCATGACTAAAGTGTTTGAGGGTCATCTAAAGAGTATTGATCTACGAGGCATGTACATTAGGTAATCTAGGGCAAGTGGAATATGTGCAATGGCTATGAGGATGCACTAGTTTATTGTATTTGTATCTATATGTTTTATGTAATATACTTGTCCATTTTACCATTTTCATGTTTGTGAATTAATTTATTATGTACATCCTATAGACTACCATACTAGACTAGAGTTTTAGTCCAAGTGGGAGTTTGTTGGATTTTATGTCCTAGAACTCATAGATAGTAAATGTAATCCATTAACCGCTATTAATAAAAAGTTATTATTCTAATTTCAATAAAAAGTTATTGATTATTTGATTATTTTTGTCTTATTAACCTAAATCAAATAAACTAACATCCTAAGCTAATTTATGAGTCTTGAACTTTATGTCGAGTCATACATGGATCAATGTTCGAGATACACCTTAAAAGGTTGATAGTGTAGGGATAAGGTTGGGTACCTTATTCTGATAACACTATGGATACGATCCACTTGGTGTTTGATACAAACGCAATAATCTAACATGTTCGTGTAGGTTACACACGAGTGGGGGTATCCTATGCAAAGAGTTTTCATATGACTGGGCAAGGGAATAGTAACCACTAGATGTAACTTAGTTGACTAGTTAGGTTTCTATTTAAATAGGATGACCTAGGCAACTTAATCTTAATCTTAAGTGTATTTCGAACTCCTTTTTACAAGGAATTGTCCTTTGATTTGTACGGCGGAGAGTGGCTAGTTTGTCGACTCAATAAGCCTACCATTTTGGGGATTGGACCGAGTGGAGAGCTAGAAACATAATCACACAAGATAAAATTCACTCATTTCCGACTTTAGGGCAAGTATATGAGTGTTTCCTTAAATGTTGTATCCAAAACTTGAAAAAAAAGGGCCTTGCGCTCTCTATGCACGAGAGGAATTTTTGTTTATTGGCTGGACCATTAACAGATTATTCATTAGAGGAGCATTGTTATTTAAGGACTAAGAAGTTACCCAAGGGTAGAACGATCATTTAACTCAACTAGTGTTACAATCACTTGTGAAGTACTAACTTGCTATTATTGGTCTATATTTGTTGACAAGAAATATATCTACCGTGAGAAACGTTCAGTCGTGAGTCTTTATTGGAGTCTTTATTGATGATATAAGATTAACTTGTTATACTCATCAACGAATATTGATTAATGTAGTTGATGAGTTTAACCAGTTAATCTCATATCGTTGTAACTTCTGACCTGTATGTCCATTAGGTCCCCTTCCTAGCTCATAAAAGGTACTGAGGTTGATATATATGGGATATAATTTTAAATGTTCAAATTGTCTTAGAAAATTAATATAATGTATAGTGATAGATTATAATATAAAGTTTATATTTTAATTAAACTTTATATTATAATTTTATTTTGGATGTGATTTATAATTAGTTTATGAGATAATCAAATATTTGAATAACTTCAAATATTATTTTATGTGAATTAGGTTTATATTAAAACTATATATTAAATTTAATGTGTATATCATACACATTAAACTATAGGTTATGAGAAAATGTTATGTTTGATTATAATTCAAATCAGTACTGAATTAAATATAAGATATTTAATTTAGTAACTAATTAATTGAAGAACTAATTAATGGTTTGGTTTAGTTATTAATTAATTTTTATTTAATTAAATTAATTAAATTAAAACTAAAAGTTATGGAGAGATATTCATTTAAATATGATTAATGGAATATTCATTAAATATGATTTAATTAATTGATTAATTAAATTAAATTAATATTTATTTTATTTTTATTAAAATTAGATATCTGTGGGAAACGTGGGATTCACATACATAAATTAATTGATTAAATTAATATTTATTAGTCTGGGAGATGGTGTGACAAAATGCATTATCAAAGCTCTTGAAAAGTTTAAAGAACATAACGCTGAGGTTGATAACATATTTGGTAAAACGATCAAGACACTTCGATCGTATTGAGGTCGTAAGTATATGGACAGAGATTCTAAGACTATTTTATGGAACATTGAATTAAGTCACAACTAAATGCACCAAGTATGCATAACTAGAACTGTGTATTGGAAAAAAGAAGAACCTTGTTAGGCAGGACTAGCCCAATGATGACCTATGCTCAGTTGCCAGGCTCGTTTTGGAGACTAGTAGTAGATACTAATTCTTATATTTTCAATAACGTTAGTTCTAAAAGTGTTTCAGAAACAACATTTGAAATATGGAAATGGTGTAAAGGTTGTTTTCGTTACTACGGGATTTGAGGATACCCTAAGAAGTTGGAACATTGATAATAGAGTGTTTGTGTCTAATTGTAGGTTACTCCAAAGAACGATAGGTGGATTGTTTTACAATTCTCAAGAGAATAGCGTGTTTGTGTCGTCAAACGCTACATTCTTAGAGGACGACCACATGATAGATCATCAACCTCGCAGTAAACTAGTATTTAAAGTTATTTCTGAAGAAGCTACTGATAAATCAACAAAAGTTAGTGAAAAAATAAACAACAAAAGAAAAGAACTGCAAATTGGGTTTAAGACAATTATCAACCAACAAAAGAAATTTATAACCCAAACTTTATAAAAAAATAGTAAAGTGGAAGTTCGGGGTCGACCTCAAGAGAATCTAAGTTTAGGTATGGAAATATTGAATTAAAAACACTATAATTCTAACATGTAATTGGGGGGGGGGGGGGGGAGGTTGGTGACACAAGCAAGTAAATGAAAGCAATAGATCTTTTTGGATTGTTAGAATATAAGGGCACAAAAAGAAATAGACTTCTCTCAATCAAATTAAAATGGGAATGGATCATTCTAGCATTCTTTCCATCATAGAACAAATAAATTCATTGCAATCAATTTCAATCCATAACTAATTATTTCAAGAAAACTAATCAACCTTGGTTAATGAATCAAGAATTAAATCTAATTCATCGTAAACTTAAAGAAATCATTTTCATCTTACCTGTTTTCATGAATTCTTTAGAGTTCGCATTAAGATTCTTGGTTTCAATGTGGTGACATTCAAAAGCAAAGAAAGCCCATATCTCAAGAATGGTTAATTAGTTGAATTGTAATTGACAATTAAAGAAAAGATCAAAATGAAGACATGTTGAGATCAGTTCAACAATTCTCAATCAATTAAGTACCATTAAAGAGTAAAGGAAATTTTTTCTTTCATAAGATGTCAATTAGATCAACTATAGATTGAAATTAGAAAGCAAATTAGACAGAATTCTCAACATTTTGTTTCTGTTTCTTAATAATGCATTCAAACATTCATATAAATCATACTTTACATTCATGCATACAATCATCATTAAAACCACAAAACCGAGCTTAGATGCTCACGGGCTATCTAGATATTCATGAACTAAATGTAATAGTAAGACAAAACTCATCGTATAAAAAGTGATTTTTTTTTTTAACTTTGGCCAAGACTGCATAAAATTTACAAGCAAGTATTGAAAATAAGCTAAACCCAACCACCCCAAACTTTAGAAGCATGCTTTGTCATGGAAGCATAAAATCTAAGACAGAAGCACAAGAATAGAAAACTCCCCCTGATCTTTGTGAGTGCGATTTTGTTGAGCTCGACTTGCCATTTGAGAGCTTGTGTCACACCCTCTTCCAGACTCTCTTCTCCTAGCCTAGAGGACGGTGTGAAGCCAATGAATCTCGTCCTTACCTTGACGATCCTCACTGACTATCTTAACTTAACTCTGACTTAAACAATACCAATAACTTTT
>JBBPDJ010037358.1:0-10018 GCA_037974625.1 Cucumis cinereus
TCACCAAGCATCCTTAATACCATTCCTGCCCACCTCCTTCCCATTGTGACTAAATTAAATCTAACCTTTGCTTAATTTCGCTAAGCTGTTGTTTATTTCGTTTTTTGGAGAGATAAGATTATTTCTGCTCCCTTCTTCATTCATCCTTAAGTTACAAGCTCTTAGTACTAATACACTTTGTACCTAGAGAATTAGTCTCTTTTTTATATACCTTATATGAATAAAGAGACTGGTTTCCTTTTCAAAAAATATTTATCCCATTCATGTTATTCTTGTAGTTAAGAAGTGCTCCAAAGTTACTTCGGCAAGCTATCCTGGTTCTCTGGTTTTCAGAGGATGCACAGTCCTCAATGTAGAGATTGGTCTACAGAAATCAGTAAAAGTTATCATGTTGTAGATCTCTGCCTTAATGAGTTCATCTGCAAGGCGACAAAAAATAGTTGACTGTAGAAACCAAAACCTATTTCAACAAGGACCATACAAATTGTAAAGTATTGACACAACTTAGTTATATTTGTGTTAAAAAAAAAAAAAGCAGAAACTGAAGATGCAGGGGTGGTGGTTATTTGTTAACTTATTTAACCATTGATACCATTCTTCATGTAGATTTCAAAAAGTGAAAACAAAGCATGTGTGATGCCCCTTATTCAGGGGTGGTGGTTATTTGTCAACTTAGTTGGTGGGAGATGAGTAACTGAAAGTCTTCATATTTTTTGCAAGGGTGGTGTTGCTTACGTTACACTATTTTGTCATTTTAATAGTAAATTTTGTTCATATTGTTGGTTTTGTCCATAGTGAAAAATTTAGACTTACGGTTGGGTAGGGAGATTAGATTTATGATCATTTTGGCTACAACTATATATTTGTTGACTTCCACATTGTACTCTGACTTATTTATTCATTTTGTAAATCAAAAAGTTTGGGTTGTAAGCAATATAGTTCAAAGTTTTGGAATTTGTATTATTTGCATCTTTACGTGATTGTTGGACCACAAAACAAGTACTACAGGGCCAAATACAGGAAACAAAAATATAATCAAATTGTTGGAAAATATACAAATTGAAAAAAAAAAAACAAAAATGTCAATATTCTGATAAGTGCATTCTTGGCGCTTTTTAAATGTAAAAAATGACCAAATTCTTGACGGTTTTAAAATGTCAAGAAAAATCAAAATATCACATTCTTGACGGTTTACAACTATCGTAAATATTGACATTTTTTACAGTTCTTAATTGTCAAGAATCATGTTTTTTGACGATTTTAAACTGTCGTGAACTTCAACATTCTTGACGGTGGCTTCCTTGACAGTTTAAAATCATCAAGAAAAGGATTTTTTGTAGTAGTGATTCTTCAATTTTCTTTCTAAGCGATGTGGGATGATTTTTCTTCAACAATCCTCCGCTTGAATTTTTACTAACAGTCCCCCACTTGAAAGTTTTAAAAACATTTTCATAGAGCAGTGTCATTCTATATAATACTGTGCATAAGCAAAGGTGTCTGTCGACTTGAACCTTTACGTAGTGAAAATGATTTAGACCATGACAAAGTAACTCTTTGTTTGAACTCTATCTCTAACAATATCTTACATACAACAATATTCAAGTGTAGTTCTAAAAAGCTCGTGCTTTAAGGCCTAGCACGTCTATCCTAGTTTATTGGATGCTCTAGAGAATTTGCCTAAAATTCCATAGGAAGCAGCCCTCACTTCCACATCCACAAAGGCGAGTCTATTAAGAGTACTCCTGTAACTAGGTACTCCAGTTCACATCAAGTATAGATCTTATTAAGAACTATGTGTTCAACCTTTTCATTCGCTTCAGGATATCATGTTGATCATAAGAATGAAACCCCTAAATATTCTAGTATGATTCTCTCCATATCACTTGTGATCAATTATTACCCTTTGAACTTGTTTCTTGGAATCTCCAGTCTACTAGTTGGGTCTACCTCATTAGTTATTTATTTTTCTATAGGCTTGAGTCCCATTCTTCTGAGGTTTTAAAAAACTTCTCTCTTGCCAGTTCTTTCGTCAAAGAATCTGCCAAGTTTTCATCAGTCTGTACGTGATCCACTATAATTGCACCAGTAGTGAGAAATTCTCTAATGGTACCGTGCTTACGACATATTTACCGTCTCGTGTCGTTGTAATAACGATTCTAAACTTTTACAATTGCTGCAGTACTATCGCAATGGATTAGTATGGCCGGTATCGATTTATCCCATATAGGAATCTCAGATAGCAAGCTTCAAAGTCAACTTGCTTCTTCACTAATTGTTGCTAGTGCTATCATCTTGGACTCCATCGTTGATTGGGCTAAAATAATATGTTTCTTGGATTTCCAAGCAACAACTCCATCTGTTATAGTGAAGATATAGCCACTGGTAGCCTTAGAGTCATCCGAAAGAGAGTTCCAATCAATATCGTTGTAACCTTCTAGGACAACGGAAAACTTTTGATAGTGTAATCCTAGGTTTTGGATTTTTCTTTAAGTGTCTCATGACTCTCTCTATTAGATTCCAATGCTCTATACTAGGCCTGCTTGTAAACCTACATAATAATCTTACAGCATAAACTATATCTAGTCTAGTGCAATCATCAGCATATGTAAGACTGTTAATGATACTCACATACTGAGATTGGTTAACACTGTTACCAGTGTTCTTGAACGAGTTTACACTAGAATCGTAAGGAGCACATGCAAGTTTACTATCAAAATAATTATACTTCTTTCAAATCTTTTCTATATAGTTAGATTGATCCAAAGAAATCTCATTTTCAGACCTAGTGATTTTTATACTTAAGATTACATTAGCTTCTCTTAAATCTTTCATGTCAAAATTTGCACTCAACATTGATTTTTCATCATTTATGACTTGCAAGTTTGATCGATTAACATATCATCTACGTATAACCATATAATAGTGCATAAGCTATGTTTGATATTTATAGTAGATGCATTTGTGACTGTCATTAACTTTGAAAGCTTTGGAAATGATAAGATTATCAAATTTTTCATGTCATTGTTTAGGAGCTTGTTTTAGTCCATAGAGAGACTTATCTAATTTGCAGACTTTGTTTTATTGACCATGAACTATGAAGCCTTCAGGTTGTTCCATATAAATCTCTTCTTTCAATTCACCATTTAGAAAAACGGTTTTGACATCCATTTGTTGTATTAAGATATTATTGAGGGCTGCTATAGAAATCAACACTCTAATTGAGGTGATTCTAGCCACTGGGGAGAAGGTATCAAAGAAATCGATGTTTTCTCCTTGTTGAAAACCTTTAGCTACGAATCTAGCCTTGTATTTGTCTACTGTTCCATCAAGTTTGAGTTTCTTCCTTAGAACCCATTTGCATCCTATAATTTTGCAGTCAGGAGGTAGGTCTACTAAATGTCGAGTCCTATTTGACTCAAGAGAGTCCATTCATCGTTATTAGATTTTTGCCATAAGTTGACATCTACCGAGGATAAAGGTTCTGTTAGATCTTTAGGATCTTCTTCTATGTTATAGGTTTCGAAGTCATCTCCAAAGTCTTTAAGGGTTCAGATTCTCTTGCTTCTTCTAGGCTCAGTATCTACTTCTTCACTTGAATTTTGAGTTCTAACTCAAGGTAGACTACTAGAACTTGACCTCCAACTAGTTAGGCTATTAGAGCTCAAGCCTCTACTATTTCTTGATTTGAAAGGAAATCTACCCTCAAAGAAATCATCATCATTTGATTCTATAATCACTTGGTTTACTAAGTCATAGAACCTATAGGCTATACAATTAATTGCATATGCGACAAAGACACACTCATAGGCTCTACTAACAAGCTTTTTTCTTTTAGGATATGAAATTCTAACAAAAGCTAGACAACTCCAAGTTCTGAAACATGACAAGTTTGGTTTCTTATTCTTAAGAACTTCGTAAGGTGAAGTTGTATTCTTAGATTTTGGAATTCTATTAAGAACATAACACATTGCTTTAATAATTTCACCCCACCAATAGGGTGCAGCTCCTGAATCAAGTAAAATAGCAACTACTAATTCCGATAGAGTTTATTTTTCCTTTCGGCTTGCCATTCATTTCAGGAGAATAGGGTGTTGTCTTTTCATGCATTATTCTATGTGTGTTATAAAAGTTGTTAAAAGAAACTGAATCATATTCAGTTCTCCTATCACAACGAAGTCTCTTAATTTTTCGATTAAACTGGTTTTCTATTTCAGTTACGAACAATTTAAACATGTCAAAAGCATCACTTAAATTTTTCAACAGATAAATAAAAGTGTAATCAGAACAGTCATCAATAAAAGTTATAAAATATCTTTTAATGTTTCTAGTCAAAACACCATCAAAAGCTGATAAAACTATGAATAAAGCTTAAGGGTGTTTCCAAAACTTTATGTCATAAGCTTGCAATTGACAGGACTTGATTCCAATAACTCAATTCTTCAAACTCTTCACCAACAAAACACCAGACACAATTGAACTGGACAAAATGGTGTGGACAAAAAATAGCATGAGATAAAGTACTAATAAGTTAATAACCCATGTTAGATAATTGATTAACCCATACGATGGTAAGTTTTCAAAAACAATTCAAGGGTTTAGAGTTCTTTTGATATGAACCGGCCAAGTATCAAATTATTAATTAGACTTTACTTAATAATTATGATGTATTTTAAATATTTTTTTTTTCAATTTCATCTTTTTTTAATAACATTTAAAAATGAATAATTTAGTCTTTTCCTAATGAATTAGGATTTTATTGGGAGGCTATTTAAGCCTCGCCTTTAGGTTGTTTTAAAGAGTTTTTTGAGAATTAAAGTTTTTAGAGTTTTCTATGAATGAAAAATCTTTGGTAGATGACATAGTCTCATCGCCATCTTTTTGCAATTTTTGATTTAGGGTTGCAAGCCAAGAACATTCAAGTAAGTTTGATCACCTTGCTTGTGAAGTGTTCGAACTTGGAGTGAGGACCTAGTTCTCCTTATCTCTTGGTCTTTGATCAAAGGGTAATCCAAATCTAATCCATTCACTTGGGTTTTTGTCAAATTGTTTAGGGGTTTTAGGGTTATTAGGGATTCATCAATTGGGTTCCTAATTTTTCAAATCCTAGGGTTTTCATATCATTTGGTATCAGAGCATAGGCTCTAGATTGGGTATATGTTTAATTGTTTTTCTGGTTGAATCATGTTTTTAATCTATTTCATTCTTGTTTGATTTAGAAAAGAAAAAGAAAAAGAAAGAAATCTTTACTTCCTTAGGAAAAAATAAACAAGAAGTTTACTAGTTGGCGCAGGAGAAAGAAGAAGAAGAAGAAGAAAAAAAGTTTTCGTCGAAAACATAAAAAAAAAAAAATCAAAGTTGAGTTGCAAACGATACTTTGAAATTCTTTTTTAAAAAAATTGAAGCACGTCAAGATAGCACGTCATTTAAGCTGCTGAATTTTTAACTTTTATAAGTAAATTCATAGTTTTTTAAATGACAATTGGTTGACTTTTTAAATTGAGTTTTTGGTAAAATTAGTGTCGTTCGATTTTATTCCTAATTCTTTGTTTTTTATCATTATTTTGTCTAGTAGTTTGCTTATCTTTGTTCATCTTGCATAATTCTTGAATTTTGAATATTAGGTTCTTAATTCTAAATATCATATTTTTTTATCGTTTCTTGTCTAGTTTGTTCAATCTCGAACATTAGCTTCTTAATTTCTAGTTTTCACTTTTGTTGTATTCAATTAGTTCTTTTCTTGAGTTGGACACTTTACAGGCAATCTTGCTTGGTTTGTTGTTGGCTTGCTCTTCTGAACTTGGTTGCAAAATCTTGGTTATCACCCAAAGAGTTCATATTTGTGAGAGATACAATTTGAGTGTAAACACGAGTGAACATCATCTAACGAGGGAAAACAAGTGAGGGAGTGATTGTGAGGTCCACTTTTCTTTTAGTTATTTTTGTTATACAAAAATGACAAGTAATGGAATCGTTCAATAGGGGGAGTTACAAGGAGGGCTAAATTAGGAATTTGCAACGCTTGGAGACCTTAATCAATGCGAACTTCGACAAAATAGAACAAAGGTTTCAAGCTAGAGAGAAACCTAAAGTAAGGAGAGATTGTGCACAACGACTTCAGGCGTTACGCCAGGGGAACAAAAGTGTGAACACTTACTATGAGGAATTGTTGTTGCTACTTGAGAAGGCTAACATATATGAAAAAGAGGAAACTACCATGGATCGATTCTACAATGGACTTAATGAGACAATTGCTGATATGCTTGCTAATCGAGAAGAAAGTCAACCTTGTAAGGACTTAGAAGAAATGGTGCACATTGCCATCAAGATAGAAAGGCGACTCCAAAAGAAATCTTCAAGGTACACTAAGTCCAAGTTTAAATTTAATGGCACAACTAGTAACGAGAAGCGTAATAATGTTGAGTCAATGCATGAACATGATGTTTTGTCTAGTAACTCATTTGATTGCAAGGACTCACATGATTGTAATCTTGGCACTATTGGTTAACCACCTATTACTAGAGAAGCATGTGTTAATAGTAGTGGAAAAGAGGAAGTAGATGATAGTGAACTTGAATCTGACGTACTTCCTAGTCCATTAGAGTCCAAACTAATATTTGATCCTACTGATGTATCATTGCTTCCAAGAGAAGAAAAACTTGTTGTGTGTGAGTTGGAAGAAAAAAGGCATGAGACTGAAATAAAAACAAAGAAATATGTGAAGAAGAAAAGTGTGCAAACATTGATGAGAGAAAAGCCAATAATGTGAGTTTGGAAATTTGTGAGTATGACAAAGGAGTTTGTTTTCTGACAGGTGAACTTCCACCAAGTTTGCCTAGTTTTTTTTTTAATTTTTGCAGGAAGTAAAAGTATTAAAACAAAGCTCCATGAGTGGTCCAATTTCTTTTGATGGTCACAAACTAAATGAAGATTTGAATGACCAATATTTTTTCAAAACTAGGAGAAATCCAAAATGGTGCCTACCTTTGACATCTCATGACTTAGATGATGCGTTGCCAGGGAGACCAACCAAAAGAAATCCAAGAAGATTGACATTATTTTCTTCTCATGACTTCAAGACCACTTTACAAGGCTTCGATTTGGATTTTAGGATGAATGCTTCAAAAGAAGGAGAGGATGATATGAACCGACCAAGCATCAAATTATTTGTTAGACTTCATTTAATAATTATGATGTATTTTAAATATTTTTTTCAATTTTATCTTTTTTTAATAACATTTAAAAATGGATAATTTAATCTTTTTTCAATAAATTAGGGTTTTATTGGGAGGCTATTTAAGCCTCGCCTTTAGGTTGTTTTAGAGAGTTTTTGATAATTGAAGTTTTTAGGGTTTTTTATGAATGGAAATTCTTTGGTAGATAACAGAGTCTCATACCGCCTTTTTGCGATTCTTGATTTAGGGTTGCAAGCCAAGAACATTCAAGTAAGTTTGATCACCTTGGTTGTGGAGTATTCGAACTTAGAGTGAGGAACTAGTTTTCCCTATCTCTTGGTATTCAATCAAAGGGTAATCCAAATTTAATCCATTCCCTTGAATTTTTGTCAAATTGATTTGGGAATTTTAGAATTTGTTATCATGGGTTCGTCAATTGTTCAAATCTAATCTAATTTATATGAAAACTCTAGGAATTTAAAAGTTAGGAACCCAATTGACGAACCACTAATAACAAATTCTAAGACCTCCAAATAAATTTGTCAAAAACCCAAGGGAATGAATTAGATTTGGATTACCCTTTGATCGAAAACCAAGAGATAAGGAGAACTAGTTTCTCACTCCAAGTTCAAACACTCCACAAGCAAGGTGATCAAACTTACTTGAATGTTCTTGGCTTGCAACCCTAAATCAAGAATTGCAAAAAGGCGGCGATGAGACTCTGTCATCTACCAAAAAATTTTCATTCATAGAAAATCCCAAAAACTTTAATTATCAAAAAACTCTTTAAAACAACCTAAAGGCAAGGCTTAAATAGCCTCCCAATAAAACCCTAATTCATTGGGAAAGACTAAATTATTCATTTTTAAATGTTATTAAAAAAAGATAAAATTGAAAAAAAAAATATTTAAAATACATCATAATTATTTAATAAAGTCTAATTAATAATTTGATGCTTAGTCGGTTCATATCACCTTTGCTTGATAGCTAATGAAATTTAACGGTAAGAAAATCAAAGAACAAAACACCATGTAGACTAACTTGATTTTTCAATCAGGAACACAATCGTGAACAGTACCCACATATTGGGACAATTTAAGTGATTACGAGAGAACCTTATTGGAGTTGCTCCTAAGAGTTTTTATCAAACAGGTTCACAGGAGTCATAAATTCTCCAACAATTTCAGCATAAATTCTCTCTTCCGAAATAGTCAAATTCACAGAGGCATTTTATAAAAAAAAAAAGAAAAATCTAGGCAATATTCACAAATGGGGTTCAATAATTTTAACATATAATTAAAATAAGTATAAATAGAATAACCAATCACCCCTCTTATAAACATTACAACAAATGAAGATTGAGGCACACCCAAGAACGAATTGGAATCGCAAGACACAACCCACGTGCCAATTTGCCACGTAGCGTTGCTATTCAACTATTATTTATTAGAACAAAAAAAAAAAAAAAAACAACTACATTTTTTTCATTAAGAAAATCCTAATTAATGCTTTTCAAGCGAGAAGAAAGACGAAGTTGAAGATTGGGAGAATACCAAAAACAAAGGAAAATGAAATCGCCTTAGTTTGAAGCATGATGTGGTGGAACTGAGCTACTGAACAGAACGCATGAACAATATGATGAACTGCAAAACAAAAACTTGTTAGTAAAACAGTTGAGTCGCAGATCACACTCTCTTTAAGACGTTTTGCAGCTCTGCCTGAGATGCAAACAGTTCAAAATTGCCACGTCGTTCCCAGGATATAACAACCACTAAACTCAATCGGAACTGCACCGAAATCGATCAGAAAACCAACACAATTGCAAAACTTGCTCGAAAAACTAAAATAAAGAAATATTTAATCGGAGAGAAATTTGTGAGGGAGGAGAGGAGATGATTCTTGGATTGAATGATTAAAATGAGAAGAGGGGTTTAGGGTTTATATATGATTCGAAAAGGCTTCCACTTTGCTTTCTAAGCGATATGGGATAATTTTTCATCAACATACTCAATAAGAGTTAAAATTAAAGTTAATTAAGGATTAATTGGTAGTTTTCTTGGTTTTTGAAGGGAAAATTTGAGCTTTATTTGTTGGATCTAATTCGTAGAGTTCCCTACAAATTCATTGAAACTTCAATGACGAATTGGTAACATTAAAGATTTATTGTTGAAGAGTTAAAGAGTAAGTTTAATTGATAATTTATAATGGAAAAATTATTAATTAAATTTCATGATGTTTAGGGATCGATTTGAGGAGTTATTTTCGAGCCAAAGAATTTACTTAATTTGAGGTAAGAGATTTACTATCGGATCCTCGACAGCAAGTAAGGATGTTTATGTGACAGTAATGTTTTGCGATAGTATGAATCTTTATGTTACAGTTGAACCAATTGATTATGTGATGAGTTTAATTGATTATGTGATGAGTTTAATTAATACTTTTAATTGGAAATTATTAATTAAAATTGAATATGTTATGACGTTTTGGTATGAAAAACCCCCTAAATCCTAAACCTCTCACTACTACAGAAAAAGGGTTTATTTGACAGTGAAAAACTGTCAAGTAAAGAATTACTTGACGGTTTTAAATCCGTCAAGTAATCCAGTGTCAAGAATAAGCATTATTTTAATATTTTAATTGGCTCGTCAAGTTGGTGAGTGATAGTATTATTTTAATATTTTAATATTAAAATAATTACCAGAATGCACGTTTTTCGAGAATTTTCAAAATTTTCAGAAAATTTCAAAAAAATTATGTTATTCTTTTATATTTCGATGTACTTTCACATGGTAACTTGTTTGAAGCATGATTTAAGTGTTTTAAGGCATTTTTGGTAGTTTGAATAT